>VNJY01007820.1:0-38925 GCA_008042715.1 Drosophila bocki
AAAAAAAAATAATGAAATTTTATTTGACTAGTGCACTGTTACCTAGATATTTGGCAACTAAACCTAATTGGAAGTTAATTCTATGTTTACAATGCTTTGTTATGGAGGAGTATTAAGTTAAGTTATGTTTACATAATTTGAAATGATTTTCATGTTTTGTCTGATATTTTATGTCAAGATCCTATCGGGGAGGTCTTGAGGGTGGTGACGTTTAAGTCTTCTCCTGACTCGTGTTCTGTGTTCAGCGGTGGCTAATCTTCTAGCCAGACTATTAGGGTGATTGTTAAGTTTTTCCATGTACTGGGTAAATATACGGAAAAATGTAGGACCAAATAAGTATAAATTTAAAAGAAATCTAAGAGTAACAAAAAATTAAAATTTTAACACAGAACGTTGTAAAAAATGACTTTAAATCAAAAAGAAATAAATATTTACAAATATTAGGAGTAATAACAACTCTAAAACACCGAAGTAAAACCTGAACTCCTGACCAAACTATAAATTCCCACCAAGTACAGCAAATTTACTAAAAAAAATTATGAAAAAAAGGAGACTCTAAAGACAGACACGTTTTTGCAGTTGCCAAATTAACGGGGCGCAGACTTTTAGAACAGACTGTCGCCGGCCGTCATTGTCGCTCGCTTGGCTGCCAACTGCAGCAGCAACTGCTGCGCTTTTTGCAGTTGCCGATGAGTCAGGCCGCATCTCTGTGTCTACATCTGCGCCTCAGTCAGCAGTTTGCATTTTAATTTTCATTTGTGCATTTGGCTGTGAAAATCGTTTTTCTATATGCTTAAAAAAAAGGAAACAAGGGGCGCAGAGAGCTGTATTTTTTCCGTTTTTTACTTTTGGCAATTTTCACACAAATGCGATTTTGAAAATAGCAAAACCGCACAAGAGTCTTTTTCCATGGCCTTTTGTTTTTAGGTGTTTTTGTCTCTAAATTGAATGCGTTTTAGTTGTGGCACTAACTGTGTGTGTGCCTCTGGTGCCGATTTTGTTGCTTTTTGCAGCAGCCTCTGCACGTGCTTTGATGATGCAATTTTAAAATCGCCACACGCTGCCAGAATTCATTATATACTCTCTATATGTCTGTGCACTTGTTTGGCCGCTCAAATAGCAATCGGCCATTGGCAATTGGCAATTGACTGCTGTGCTAATTGCTGAGCCAACACGCAACGAGCCCAGAAGTCAAACTGAAACGGAGCAGAGTGAGCGATAAATAGACTTTTTAACTTGAATACTTAGCAGAAAAGTGCAAGAAATAGTGCCATATTCTGGCATTATGGGATGCGTCTGTGCACAGTTATACGAATTACCCAACCAAACGGGTTTGGAGTGTCGATAAACACCATTTGGCTTAATTGTTTCCCCTGGAACCTCTCTCAATTATCCAATCAAATGACATTCCTGAAATCTCAACACTCGAAACTCGTTGAGAATTCCAAGAACTTTAAGCTGGGAAGCCCCAGAATGAGATCCCAGTAATCTTAACAGTCTTTTCAAGTTCAATGTCATTTTCCATAAAAAGTTTTCAATGGAATGGCATGATTAGATAGTTCAGTGTGCTAAAGATATACTTGATTACTTTTTGATTATGGGAATATAATATATGAGATAATAAAGAAACCTTGCACTTGCATAGCCAAAGTTTAAACAAAATGAATGATTGTGTTTTTATGGGTACATAATTTCATATAGAGCCTCATAAATATTTGTGAAGTGAATTGATATTTAATGAGAGGACAGGTGACATCATCAGTACCGCCGAAAGCCAATTAAATACAATGCGTCTGCCGGATCTTCTCGAGAGCCAACCGGACATCTATGCGATCACGGCGGACTTTCGGTGAATTTAATGACTAAGCACAGTGCCGGGGTGATTGATGCATTTTTATGACAGGCGAGCGTGGGTGTCTCACTAGCAGTTGCACTCGTAATTGTTTTTAAATAGCTCGCACTTTAATTTAGAAAGTTAGTTGGTGTCACACACTCCAGTTGGCACAGCTTCATTAGCTTATTTATTTATGTATTTATTGCGGCTCAGCCGGGACTCCCAGCTGAACAAACTTTCCCGGGTCGCAGCGTTTAACACTTAATTAATGCATATTTAACCGCCGGGCAATTTGAGGCTGGCTAATTACAAGACAGACTCGTCTCCCCATTCGCAGCCCCCCGAGGGCGTCGATTGGAAAAATGCGAGAGGGGTCGGGGCTCGGGGTTCCCAGTGTTAATTTAAATAAACGAAGTCTCTCTTGTATTTATTTTTTTGGGCTCGAGCACGCGAAGTCAACTCATTTGCCTAACTGCCAAAGGGCCGCAGGCCATAGACACGACACAGTCACCATTTCAGGTCTTTTTCCACCTTTGACAGAGCCCTGTCAGCTGGCATTTAACTCAAGCCCGAGAAAGGCTGTAAAATATTGTGAATAGCATTATCACTTTATTGTAATTATTCGGCTGTCTCTGCCTTTGCGAAAATTCTGGCCACGTTTTTGTGCCTTATCAGCGTCTGGTGAGCGTGGGCTTAAGTTACTCCGTTCGTTCCTTTATTTTTTCTGCAGCTTTTGCTGAAATGCCATAAATTTGCTAATTTATTGTTAATGTTCTTTTAAGTTAATTACACAACGCTCAAGAAGCCACTGAAAGTTTTTGAGGAGAAGTTATGTTGTAATCAGGGGAAACCATTCCCAGTGAAAGATTGATGGCTTTTTTCACCCTTAGGTTCATGTGCACATTTAGGCTAATGAAGTTGAGCCAGGCTTAGGATCCCCTAATTGATTGATTTTGGCCTTTATCTTAAATTCATTTCACTCAAAATAGCACTTGTCTATTTTTAGGATTTCCTTCTTCCTCCGCCAAGATTTCAATTAAGTTTAATTTGGTTAATGAAAAGTATTGATGCTCGCAGCGCCGCCATTAGCCTTTGGCAGTTTATTAACAGCAATTAGTTAATTTTAGTTAATTTAAGCTCTCCGAACTGTGATCTCATGCGGCGTGGCCAGTCACAAAAAGTATATATACATACATACACGTATATTGACCACATTCGATGTGGGCATATGACACATATCGTGACAATTTATTGGACATATCGGTGACAACAACGAAAAAGGCAAATGCAATTGCCATTGCCCGAAATGCATTTGAAAAACTGTTTTTTCTATTTCTCTCGTATATATTTTTTTGCTGAAAAAGAAACACAGAAATCACAAACGTAAATGTCACTTTGTTTTGGTTTTTTTTCCCGCTTTGTTTGCTTTTGTTGGCGCTTATTCTGAGATTGCAAAACTGAGAAATTGACATCAAAAGTTTTCTGCTGGTTTTCGGCTTTTTCGTTGCTGACCAAAAATGGTCATAATGCAAAATGTCAAATGCAAGTCACAGCCATACACGGAGAGAAATAAGTAGTCTTCAATTAATTGCCGGCTCAGCCATGAATCGATTTGTCAATTGCAATTCGAACGCTGGCATGCAATGCCGCCAATTATTTATAATTTGAAAAATGCTTTGTTTTTACACAAGAAAAAAAAAGTATCTCTTAGATAAAGTATTTCTTTTTGTATATATATTTTTAATCTGTAATATAAATGCCACATTTTTGCAACAATAATTAATTTGTTTACCTTTCTAAAAGAAGTTAAGTGGCATAAATTATATATCTTATCACCTTAGGCCATAATGATTAATACTTTAGATTTATTATGCCTGGCCTCTATTAATACTTTCCCTAATATAGGCAAAGTATATTCAATTAAATTTATTATACACTCTGAAATTTTGTGGAAGAATCAGTGAATTGCCTTAAATTAATCAAGTTCACATTTGACACGACCCATAAATATCCCTTGATATGCGAAACTTGTTTAAGTAGCCGAACCTGTATGCAAAACTTTGTATGTTTTAATATAAATAGCAATCTCTGTGTTTTTTTTTCCGGTGCCGATTTATGGCCTGTGACCAACCAGGTTGCTGGAGTTGGCCAACTTTTCTTGGCTGCCTGTGTGCCTGACTGTTGGCTGTCTGTGCCCTGTCATCGGCATCATCATCCTTTTAAAGCTGCTTAGGCGGCACGCCTCATTGCCAATGATGGGCGAGAGCCAGCCAGGCGAAGGCATCGCATCAACAATATAGTAACAATAACAGCCGGCACTCAACAACTTCATTTGCACCGCTCTTGGCATAGCTCATATTACACGCACCGTCTCCGCGACGCCAAGTCACCGGGCCCCCCCTGTCCCCGTGTCTTCCGTGTCCTCCATGTCGAACTCATGCACAATTAGTCACTTGCAAGTCAATTAAGTTCCCAGCGCGCCAGCCACAACAAACCGCAGCCACATCCCCCAGACCCAGACCCTGACTCAGTCCCAGTCGCAGTCCCTGTCCCAGAGACCCATCCTCATCCCCACTGCCACACATCCTCGTACAGCTGTTCTTTTGGGTGATGATAGGGGAGACATACTCACGGATACCTGTGGCACCACCGTCTGGGATCGGAACTTGGAACGTTACACAGGAAAAAATATAATGAAATTTAATACAAAAATCTAATTATTTAATGCGACAGAATTCCTTCACTTCCTATTTTAAATATTATTTAAATCCACCGATTACAAAGGCTTGTTACAACCTAGAGTAACTACCCCTCACATTTCTCTCAGTGCATTACTGGTAGTGCCAAGGAACTAGCACGGACCGAGGCACTCATTTGCAGTAAAAAGCAATGACAATGTCGGCGACAACGACTGCGACAAGAAAATTAAAGACAGAGACCATAGAGACGTGCGGACTGGAACACGGTCACCAGAGAGGGCGGGCAGGCTTTTGGTAAAACAAAAACCATATTATTAACGCCTCATTAAATTTTTAACGATTGTAAATTACAGACTGCGGTGCGGGGCAACTAATGAATACAAATTAGCCGCAGCCAACGACGAGTGTGTGTGCATTGCTGCGGATTAAGACACAACCCAAGGCTCACCTATGGCTCTAACACTCTTAATAATAAGTAATAACAAGACAGCATTTCCAGCCTAAATGCTTTTCAATGTTTAACAATGCGTAATTGACATTAATTATTGGCATGGCCACTCCCCGCCCGCCTCTGACGTAGCCAAAAAATGATAATCAGCTATTGGCATTTTTTGTTGTAATCTTTTCCATTTTTTAATTGTATACACTTGTAACATGCAAATGAGTCTCGGACAGAGACATGAACAAGCCCAGACGACGGGCACGACTGCGGTCAGGGTGCTCTGATATATCACGACTTTGACTTTCCGAAATAGCGCGATCCGCAATGACCACCACATAGGCCAGGTCTATGAATATTCAAATGGATTTTGTTTTTTCCATTCATTGAATTACTTCGCTAGCTGCCTTTGTCCCTGCTCGACTTTTATTGTTTTCCTTCTGTTGTTCGCATGGCAAATTAAATGTATAATTAACAAATAAATAGCTTCCGCTGACGTTTATTGTGCGACAGCATTTCCAAGATTTTTGGCCAACGCCACAAAAGACGAAATTGAATGGAACAGCCACTGGTCTCTCGAAAACTATTTTTTATCTTTCTGTCAGGCCGACACGTTTTAAATATGTGTCAGTTATTAGCCCAAGTCGCATCGCAGCTTTGTTGAAAGTGTTTTCTCACCCGTGGAGGATTTTAATTTATTATTTCAGAGAGCGTGTCTGTCACTATTTGATTACCCATAAAACGCTGCTGTGCCCAAGGTTGGTGGGCAAATGTCAAATAAAAAAGTAAAGAAATATGGCTCAAATTAAAGCAATCATTATAAAATGGAAACGAAACTATTAAATTTGTCTCTGAAAAAATATTTAAATACAAGTGGAATGGCGCAACAATAAATATATCTAACTTGACGTCTGTCAAGTCAGAGAAAAAATCCTTAAGGAACCCCTAGAAAATGCAAAAGATTCCTAGAAGGACATACAATCTGAATGTAAAATCTCTGCGCATCTGGAACTTTAAGTTGACTTACCATTCCTTTCTATCCAATCAATTCCGGGGGTTAGACATTTTGTACAATTTGCTTCCGCTTCCATGGGCAACATTTTTGCCAGTTTAGCTCTCGGACTTTGTTTGCCATTTTCTGTGGCATTTTTCGTGGGCTTCTCTGCCATATTCTATAGCGCAGAATTTCGCCTCCCTCTGACATAATTTTTGTTTTGTAAAAGAAAATAAACGAGTCTCTCGCACGCTCGCCAGCTCGCCGGCTTTTTTGGCCGTTCCTCATGCCTTCTCCTTGGGGTTGTTGTTGTCGGACGATTTAATATCAAAGCGAGCCGACAGCAGACAGCATATATATACACTATGGCATAGTGTATAGTTATATACGACTGCCGCCACGCCCCCATTGCCTTGTTTTGGCAGGGTGCAAAACCGAAAACAAAAGTTAAATTGTTCGAAACATGAACTTTTGGCGAATGGTTCCTTCGCTTTGTTTTCCTTTTCGATATTTATTTTGGGTTTCGTTTCGTTTCGTTCCGTTTCTGCAGGGGTGCAACCAATTTGCCAAACAAAGGGAAGTATGGCCAAAAAATTTGGCAAAAGTAAAAGACAAATACAAATATTGTCAAAAAGCGAGAAATCGAAATTTATGCAAGCCTCTCGCCATAAGCCATCTGAAATCGGTGTCTCTGGGTCCCAGCATCTACATATATATCCCAAAATCCGAATCAAAGTCTGGCCGAAAGCCGACTTTGGAGTGTGTGTGGGTGCGTGTTGGGGCCACCATTAGGTTGAGAGTTACTCTCGGCCTGAAATGGTGAGACAATCTGTCCCCAACTGGTTTTGGCCGTCTTTCGAAAATAGATTTCGTTTTTATTGAAATTATGACATTCATCTTAATTTGCGCTATCGCATAACTTATTAATTTTGTATCTGTCTCTCTTCTCTTTGCAGGTGTGTATGCCATCAGAACAGGTTTATTCCCCCGAAAACCAAAATGAGATGAGAATATATCTACGCATCGTTAGAGGGATGGCCAAGACTGACTTTTGCTGACTTTTGCAACTCATTAAAAACTGCAAAACGTTGCACAAGTGAACTTGACAGCTAACGAAGGTCCTTGGCCCGAAGTCCTTCCCTGTCATTCCCATTGTTCCCCCACCTCCTGTGCATTTTGCAACCCACAAACTGCAAAGTTGCTGAAGTGCGAACAGAAGGTGTTCTCACCTCAACTGAAAGATACACTTGCTGGCAGGCCAAATGCGGGCTAAAGTTGAGATACGAAAGTGTTTTCCTCATTTTGTGTCACTTTGATGGGAGCAAAAGTGCAGGTATTGATAAGATAGTGGTCAAGGAAGCTATATTTACATATTTATACTTTTGATTGTATTCATGAAAAGAAAATAGAATATTTAAAGACTCATAAAGTACTCGCACACATCGTTCTGAGTTGTGACTTTAACCTTTCGACTCTCAATCATCCTTGAAGCCCGGGAATAAAACCCCCGGAGTGCAACTAGGACTCTGTTCCTGGCCTCCTGCAATTGCTGCATGGCTCTCTCTTTGCAGCAGCTGCCACATGATAAATTCCCGGGACGGGGACTCAGACTCCGCTCGTTTGTAATTCAATTAAAGGGAAAACAAGAAAACAAAACTGCAAGTGTATCATTAATTTGAGCCTGTGCCAAGGCCTGTGCATACACATAGTTACCCAAGTCCATGTCCATATCCATATCCATATCCACACATAAATATCCATGTGCATGCCTGCTGTTTGGGGCTGTCATTAATCTTTCGACAGCTCCCCCTGCGAAAATCATTTTCAATGGCAAGGCTTTGTACTGGGGAGCTGGGAGCTGAGCTGCCTTTGTCTAATGATCGCGTGCAGTTTTTCACATGTTTTCCATAATGGGGCCAGTCGCCATACATCATATTTATGCCAAACTATTTCTATATCCACATGCACATTTGACAACTCGTACATACATCTAAGGCTCGTTGGCAGACAGACAGAGAGACAGACAGAAGCGGGAGGCTGGCCAGATGGAGAATTGTGTCGGTTGATTAATGTTCGGCTCGCCATCCAGATGTCAGCTTTGTGAATGAGCCCAGCTCTGCTTAATCACTGCAGCAATTTCAGCTTTAATTATTCTGCATACTTGCTCAGTGGCCAAGTTATCACCCGGTTCTGTTGTGACTCCTGAGTGGGGGATTAGGTAGTGTGTGGACACAGAAAAATTGCAATCCCAATATAGCTTACTCGGTGTCTTTTTATTCAGACATTGAGCAGGGAAATTTGAAATTGAGCTATAAAATCGAATATAAAATAATATTTATGAACTTTAAATATATGAATTAGGAAGAAGAACAGTTTTAGATAAATTATGTAAGATAACAAAAGAGAAACAAGATAAATATTTTTATTTACATAACATATTCAGTATTAGTTTTTCTTTGTGTATAAATTTTCTGTAACATATTCAACCCCAGACACTTGAGTGATCCTTTCGCTCCTAATTTCAATCACAAATTATTCATTGCATTCCACTGAAGGTGATTTCCATATGGAATATATAGTTTTTAATCGCTTTTGCGCCACCCACCCAGCTCGAAAGTGTGGCAATTGAATTTGAATATACTCGAGTCTGCATAGCAAATTGCCGGCAACGGGTAAGACAACAAAAAAGTCGGCAACAGAAGTGTTGAGATCGCACTAATTACATGTCAACGGACACACACGCCCAGCGGCAACACCAATTGCAGCAGCAACTCGAAGCGGAGATTGCTCGGAGCGCAACAGCAACGCCAACACCTCGGCGCATAAATTTACAGCAAACGACGCATGTCACTGGAGGCCCCCTCCCTTATATACACAGATATCTGGATATATGCAAGTATATATATATATATATGTATATACGTTGCCTGTGGAGCGGCGGCTGCCTCAATAGTGTCAAATTTGTGATTTATGTGGGCAACTGAGCGACAGGCAAGGGGGAGCAGAGCATGCGCAGCCATCTTCTTGACAAAAGAAGGAAAATAATTACACAAAATCATAAAAATTCCTGCAAACTGTTTAGCATTTTTTGTTTAGTATCAATTCGCTGAAAATGTGACCAGCAATTAGTGGTCATGCAAATTGCAGAGGCATGATCACAAGGCGTAAAGCAAACTGGGCCATAACTCATAACTCCAGTTCAAGCAGAAATACACTCGACACAAGAGGGGCAAACTAGATATTAAACTAAAACTGAAATACCCTTTCAAAATCCAATTTATTCAAAAAATCCCCTGGCTACAAGTGGCATATAAAATATTTGATTTGCGGATTCGAAAGACTTGCCATCTAGGTGCGACAAGATAAATATCTAAAGTACAGATACAGGCAATTGACAAATTGAAAGCTTGATTGACAGATACATTTAGCAATGCAAATATGGCAACGGCAAATGCAAACTTCTATGCACGCGCATCACAAACGCTAAATATTTAATATTGACACGACACGAGGCAGGAATTAATTCCACTCTCGGTTATTATTTCTGAAAATTGCATTCATTTAATGCTTTTGCCTTGAAATATTTTTAATATTTTTCACCATTTTCACACACATTAATTTGAGGGCATTCGCTATTCAGTGCAGACAGCCGGTCATTTGTTGTTTTCCAAATATTTTTTTTATGAGTTTCTCTTTAAAAATGCAAATGTTTTCCTCCTCCCTCTGCCCGTATTGTTTGTCGGACTGTTTTTGCCATGTTTATGTTTTGTGAAATATGTAGCACACGTCCATGTGGAACATGCGTCCGTCAGTCGCTCAGTCTGTCAATGCCTCAGTCAGTCAGTCAGTCAGTCACTTATGCAGGCAAGCGTGTCGGTGCAGTGGGGAAAATTCATTCAGCGAGTGTCACGCACACGCATAGACACTACTGTGCATTCATTCAGATTTTCCCCAGCCCCCACCCCCACCCCGTGTCGTTGTTGTTCTAGTGTCGCACAAATTGAGTCTTTACTGTGCGAGTGTGTGTGAGCATGGACAATGAAGAGGAAAATTCTTAGCATTCAAATGAGCATCGAGCACTGCACGCCCACCATTTACCGCTCACTGCTCACTGTCAATTATGTGTGTGTTGGAAATAGTTTCGCTTTTCTGTTCTATTTCTGACGGGTGACAACAAGGCCTGTTCAATTCAGAACTCAGAACTGAGAAACTATGTTTTGCCTGTCATACGCGCTCGGTTCAAGGGTATTTTGATTAATGACCAAGAGACTCGAGTGACTCACTCGGCGGCCCGAAATGCAGAATTACTGACAAAGCCACTCGCTTCGCACCAGCTTAATCAATTCACTTTCGGGTGCGTGGGAAAGTCCCTTTAATGCGCTTTTAATTGCACTGAAACTGGGTAAGGGACCCTGAATAATTACACTCAACTCTCGCAACGTAACCGAGAGGCAACTTTCACTGCTCACTGTGCCCCTGTTCACTGTAATTTAAAGCGATACCTCTTCCCCAGGGAGAACTCTTTGCCTGCAATTACAATCACAAAAAAAAGAGGCATAAATTACGGCCCAAAATTGGCATCGAACAAAAACTTTATAAGGAAGTTGCCAGAGCATGCGACTGTTTAATTGAAGGCTACAAAAAAGAGCCGAGGCACCTACGTGTCGTATACGTAATTACAAATTTATGTGAACGTCGCTGGTTGTGTACAAAAAAACAATTACACGACCGTATAAACCAGCGACTCGAATGCATTATGCAGCAGTCACATTTTGAGATGGCAAATAAAGGCGATATATCTACATAGTAATGATATTAGGGAGATTTTGAGATTTTAATATGGAAATTATTGAGCTGTTTCGTGATTTGAGTATATTTTTTGTAAAATAGAAAATGTTTGTCTACTATATATAAGGGAGGTTTATTTAAAATACAAATTAATATTATTTTAAGATATTTTATTTAATAACCAAAAGTTATCATCAACTCTCACCATTATTCCATCATTCATTCAGTCACTCAGTCATTTGCCTTTGGGCCACACTTGCCAAGAGTTTCGCCCGGTTTATGAGCAATCGAAATCAATAAGCTCGCGCACACTACAAATTTGTGCGACTGGCAAACTGGCTGAACGGCCCACGCCCGAAAATCCAAAACCGAAATAAAAGCCTGCATTTTGCAATCGAATCTAATGAGGTGCGAAGAGAGGCGTTACAACGCCCCGGAGAAACAGAAACACAAAATATTGTCAACAGCTTTGCTTACAACAGTTTGCACTTTCGGCTCCAAGGGGAGCGGCGGGAGATACTGGGTACTGGCAGATACCATATTATCTGAAGGCGACATCGACTTCGGCCCACTCGAAGCAGGGGGAAAACTTGCTCCTTAGACCGCAGACCGACGATGATGAAGCTATTAAATTGAAAATTATATGCCGGCATTCGGTAATTGGCCAAGTGCATTGGAATTAAGCCCGCTTTAGTGTCTCGCTGCGTTGCAATCGAGTGCAATTCGAGTTTGAGTGTAACAGCAACATGGTTGTTTAGCATTTATTAAAGCCCGGCATTAAGGCGGGGGCATTAACTTTAAATATACTATGTACGGCTTACTTAATGGAATATCAATAAAAAATATTATTTAATTAGGGAGGCTGTATTTCAGACTTAGTTTGAGTTAATTGAATGGGGTTTTTTAGGTGATTTTATGGCTTTCAAATATTAAGGGAGTTCAAGTATTATTCTTATTATTTATTAAGGCTTCTTAGGCTAATGATACCATAAATAATTTAAGCAAAAGTCGGTTCACCTCACTTCCTTTTTACTTTCAACTCGTAATGAATTCCTCATCTTAAATTCAGACATTACCCCCAAAAAAAACAGTGGATTAGTATTTAAATTCCCTCAATATTAGCTCTGCTTAAACATACCAAACTCCGGCTTGGTTCGAACCCATTTTCTTGCTACCAAAGACTGCGAGCATCTTCGTATGCATTATTCATTCCCTTGTACTTGGCCTATGCATATAAAGTGAGGCAGAAATTTCACCGAATTGTTCGCGAATTTTGCTCGCGTTTAAAAATAAAAGCGCACTGCCCACGGAAAAACGGGGAAAATTCGTTCCTATGAATGAAGGCGGGGCTATATGAGTATGTCTAATTGCTTCCGTGAAACGAAACAGACCAAGAAACCACATATCTGTGTGTACGCAACATTCCTATAATTCAAACAATGCCAAGGAAAGGCGAAAATGTGAAGATACTTTTCCGCAGAAATTCGTACAGTCCAGAGAATCAAAGCAGAACGATGACGTCGGTTCTGGGTTGTTATTTTATTTTCCTTTCATTTTTTTCCTGATTTCTTTTTTTTGCGGCGAGAACGGGTAAATAAACAAGCACGTGAATTATAAAAATGCAAAATAAAACAAAACAAATCGCACAAACGAGGCGAGAAAATACTCATGTATGGCCCGAATCATTGTGGAAAAACTTGGCAAATTTTCCTCGCCCCAAGCGACCTACGTGAGCGGCATAAAAAGATAAACCAAACCAGAGCCGAACCGATCCTAGGACTGACTGATAGGTAAGACAATGGGCCAGCCAAGAGAACAAGTGGAAAAGCCAAGGAAACCAAAATGAAAATCTCCAGCTTTGTTTGCTCTTGCCTTTTGTTTGGCTCTCTCCCTGCTTTAGCTCTGTTTGCTCTGCCGGCTTTAACGCCAAAACTCAATATTTATTCCTTTCGATTTACCCTTTCCGCAGCTCCCAGAGCCCGCAGTCGGAACCTTTTCCGCATCAAGTCGGATTTTTATGGCAAGAGCGTAAAGCGCACTGGTTTGTGGGCGTAATTGAAAATCTCCGACGATGAAATGGCCACAGCTAAATTTGTGAGGCAACTATTTAGTGCCGGTTCGACCAAAAAAAAAAAGGAAACAACAACAAAAAAACAACTCCCTCCTCCTCTGATAAATCGCTGCCTGCAGGCCCTCGACTTGGCTGCGGCCCATGCGGCGTATGCGCAATTTGTGCTGCACTTGCGAGGGCTTTTACCCCGAAATAAAACTGTCGAAAAGAAGACTTGCGGGCATTTGCCAAACGGTTCGAGACGAGACTCGAGATCTGGCGTCCAATGTATTTTATTTCCCTTTTAACCGAATCAGAGTGTGTGTGTGTGTGGGTGTCTTGGTGCAGAGTTAGGCAAATATTGAAGCATTGAACACGTTTCAGGTAAATTGCAATTTTATTGTTCCACCTCTTGGCATTGTTCGCAGATGGAGATGTTACAGAGTCCGTTTTAACGGGGATTTTATTACTGGAAAAGCGTCAGGCAATTGTATTCATTATGGGGTTATCTATGGGATGTCTAAAATCCATTAAATAGATTCTTGAAAGTATTAAAATTAATTTATGTACCTAACTTAGAGGTAATTATTCTTATTTATTTTGTTTTACATACATTTCAAGCACTTCCTGATGTATTTTTATTTTATTTAATATTTTTACTACTGGAAAAGCACTGGTAAATTATATTCATTGTGGGGTTATGTCTATGATATAAACTTTAAATATGTGGTTCCAACTTATTCTTCTATATTTCTTGTGTATATTATTATATTCACTTATGAGCCTTCAAGGTTAGATACTTTTCCTTCTTATACCTGAATCTCTTACTCTTGTCTTAGTTTTAATATTTAATTTGAAAAGGGAGTTAAATGAACTTCCATTTCAAATTATCTCGACTTCAATCTCAACTTCTTGACTAGTTCCATTTTCTGTTTGTATTTAACAACTAGCCATATTGAAAGCAGCTATTTGCAAAGATCCTATTAAAACCAATCGTTGGCTAATCCCATCGACTGGCACCTTTAGTCCTTTAGCAATTTAATAAACATTTACGGGAGGGTGTCAGGGCGAGGCTGTAGGTGCTAGGAGTGGAGAACCAGAGCCTTTATTGTTGTCATGCAATGCGCAAACACAAAACTAATTGAATTTTTCGTAGCTCTCCTCTGCTTCGGCTACCGAGTATTTTCTGCAAGTCAGCAGGGGCGTGTGGAAAACGGGAGCAGGAGAAGGGTTTCTATTGTCTGGGCGCCGTACGTGCCACAATTCCGAGTTGTCACGATGTTGCTGTGGGTCGGCTGTTTGCTGCTGATACTGCTCCGAAACATAATCAACATATAATTAAAAGCCACTAACATGCAACAAAATACACGCCAACTATGTACAATATATTGTATGTTAGTTACACAATGAAAACTGGGCTGGGCTGGGCTGGGGTGGGCCTCAGCATCCAGCCACCTCCCGGAATTCTATCACGCCCCCTCATTTTTTTCACTCCGTCGACGGACTGACCCAAAAATCCACTTCACGCCCCAAGAAAAACAACAAAAAAACATACAAAATAAAATAATAATAAGACTGTAGAGACACAAAGAGTTTTTATTATATTTATTTTATTTTATGCTGAGTCTGGGTCTTGGCCTGGATCTGGATTGTGCGTTGCAATTACGGCTGCTCAAGTGCCAGAATAACATTAACATTTACCATGGCGGCAGCATTAAAATCCGATTGTCCAAAACTAAATGTGACCCAATTGCGTCGGGGGCTTATGTTTCAGAGCCGCTGTCATAACTCACTTCTGCTGCTCCACATTTTGAGCGAACTTTGCATTTTCAACCTGCATTAAATTACAGCTGCCAGCTCTGGCAACACGAGACTTGGCTTCGAGAGCGTAATTGTATACGGTCCGGTATTACTTATGTATATAGTATAGATAATAATAATGCATCGCATCGCATCGGATCGGATCGCATGGCCCATATTTAGTAAGTCGTTATCAGCGGCAGCTATAGCCCCATTAGCAACAGCCACCCAGATCGGATTTAATTAGATTTACAGCCGGCACTTGAAAATCTGTTTCCGTCAGCAATAAAGTCAAGTATTTAATGAGCCGTTGTGACATTCGGATTTTACAGCCAAAAACATATTTTGGGGCAGAGAAAAAAGCTTCGACAGCATATTTTAATTATTTTTATACCATATACCATTTCATCTTAGTTTGAAGGCACTAACCCACTGTTCTTCTACTTAGGCTTAGCTCATATCATAATTTGTACAATTTAGTAGCTACTTTTTCCATAATTTTATTTTGTTGCAAAGCTTCTCTTTCTTCAGCCTAAATTAGGCCCAAGAAACCCTGCCACTTGTTATCATAATTCCAAGACTTTAGCCACAACCTGTTGCTCTCAACACTCAATAATTTAGCTATAGTACAGAGCTGCTATTAGCCAATCATTTCCGATAATGAACCTGATGAGTCTTCTCATTTCTCAAGATCCTATTTGGTATTTCTCCTGGGCCAGGGTTTTATTTAAAGGTTGTACATGTGAGCCCAACGCCAATCACAAGAAATTTGCGTACATTAAGCCCATCGTGTTTTTTGTTGCCCTGCAATTGCCGGCATGACATTTGCCGGCAGAAAAACAAGTTAATTACAATAGGATTACCCCAACAACGGCAACAACAACGCCAGACGCTGCAGCCCAATGGCCTTCCGTTGGCGCGCATATTTTCCCATTGGCATAATCCCATAAAATGGCATTTATGCGGGGTCCCGTGCAGATTTCCTCCAGTGCCAACACCAGGCTCCGCGGGGCTTGTTGATGCGTTAATTTGCATGCAACATGCACTATGATTACCCGCAGCAATTTGCAGCCGCAGCAGCAGCAGCACAGCAGCAGCAATGCCAGCAACTAGATCGCCATTAGTAAAGCGTTACACTGGGGGAATAGATGGGGAAATTAAAGAGAAAAATGATCCTTATAGTATCTTAAGTAACTGAGCAATTGGTGTTGAGGGTTACTTTACAGGCTTTCGTTTCTTTATTGATAAATATTTATTTAAATTGTTTAAATATATAATAAATTTATCTAAATTCCATGCAATTCCCAGTTCTGAGAATCGTAATCACCAGAATTTCTGCTTCTAATCGGAAACGGAAAAGCCTTGCCAATGCAATAATTATTATTTCTAGTTTTTAAGGGCGTTGATTTCCTTGATTGCAGTGCCTTGTTTTCCCAAGTGTGTCATTGCGGGAATCGGATTGGAATCGGAATCGGACAGCTGGCCACGTCCATTGGTCGGCTGGGAGGCCAGGAATCGTTGCCTCTTGGGACGCATTTATTTCGTGGCCGCTTTGTTTGTGTGTTTTGTGTTTTTGTTTGCCGCCGATGTTTGCACAACTGCTGCAGTGCAAAAAAACAAAAAATTACTACAGACCTTAGCTGATTTCGCTGGGCGCCCAGTTGTATAATTTGCAATTGTTTGTTGTTGCAGCCGCTGTGTTGCAGTGTGGCAGCTAAAGCGGCAGCAACTTGCAGCAGCAGCTGAGTTGGTTTTAATTATAAAAGGCTGCTGCCTGCGCTTGGTTTGCTTATTGTCAGCAATTTCCTCAATTATTTGTTTTCGTTTGTTCTCTTGTTTTCCCAAAAAAAAAAAAAAAAAAAAAAAAACAGCTCGCCTTTATAAGTTGAACATTTTGTTGTTCGTTTATTTTCGAATTGTGTGTTTAACATTTGCTTGCGACCATCTTGTTGTAATTCGATTTCTTTGTTTACTTAAGTATATTTAATGCCCGTTCCTTTGTCTTCATCATCATCTCCGAGGCCGGGGTGAATCACCATCATGATGATGATCCATCCGTCGAGGATGTGCATTTCGAGTTTTATTTATAGAGGGGCCTGTGTAATATGCAATTCGTTTGGCATTCCTGATGGATGCTGTGCATTGGCCCGAAGTTCTTTGTTCGCTGCATTTGAAATCCGACAGATATTTGCAATCCGTCGTTGGAGACAAAGTGCAGATCACGATCCGATCGGTCAGAGATTCTCCTCTGCATTTGCATATACATGGACTCAACTGGCACAGACAGTCTCTCTCTTTTCTGCCGCTACATAAATCTGAATAATTAATAATTGTCCCGCCGGCGACTGCAATTTGCGGCTAAAATGCTTTTCAATTAAATTTTTAATCATTTTCATGCGGCAGTCGGCCGACAACGGGAATTTCTTGGACGCGTCTGCCTGGCGCCTGCCGAAATGTAAGCCAAATATGGGGGCATGCAACTGGCAACTGGCAACCGGCAACTTGCAACTAGAAACTGGCAACTAAGAGCGAGCCAGCAACTTGCCACGCATAATCTCGGCTGACATTTTCATTGCGAGATTAGCACAGAGTGTCGAGCAAAGGAAGCTGGCGCTCTCAGCTCTAAGATACAGATACATCTACTGCCAGATACATTTGTGCGTATTCAAATGCGAATGCAAATAAATGGCAAGGAGATTGTCGCTGCAGCCGCCGCAATAAATTTTACATGCCACGCAGACGTGGCGCCAAAATCTGCCAGCTTCGATGTCAGCGGCAGCAGCAAGCTGCAACAACAACAAGCGCAACAGCAATGTTGCAAGTTAGCATCCGTGCGGAATTTGCCACACAAATTGAAAACTTATGCGGCACATTAACAATTTACCAGCAGAATTGTTGGGATTTTCCCGCGTGGCAGCTGCAATGCCAAATAATCGCTGACAAACATATGCAAAATAACAAATAATTGAAAATGCCACTAACGGTGGCAAGTAGCTACATGGGAATTTGAAAAGTTTTGGCAATTTATAAAGGTATTTCTTTAGCAAGTGATTTAAGATACTATAAACACAAAACATGTATAATTTAGGATATAATTAATTTTGAATAAGAGTAAACATTATTCATTTAGAAACCCGTTACCTTTTTAATGATGTGTAAATGTTTTTAAACAAGCTCATTTTAATACGAAATCTTTATTAATTTATATTTACTTTACCCTCGCTTCACTGTATCACCTGTATTTTTTAGCCAGGGATTTACCTGCCTCGGAAGCTGACACAATTTATATCAGTTTCGGTGTGCAAACAGTTTGCTGACATTGATTCGGCTTAAATGAAAGCACTATCGATAAGATATTCGAAATGGCAAATAACAACAATTGCAGCCCATAAATTATAGGGGCCTTGGCTAAATATAAACGGGCATAGTTCAACGAACTAGAGGCCGTTTTCCAGGAAAGGGAAACAAGAAAGGGGAGAGGAAATGGAAGTGGAAATGGAAAAGTGAGTATAGGGAAAGCAGAAATCTAGCGATGATCTATGTTTGGGCCAAACGTGTCATAACAGCAAACAGAAACCGACGAACCGTAAAGCGGACAGCAGGCCAAGCACAACGATATGGGGTTCCCTAACCCCTAACCCCTTGTTGACTTAATTGTTATCGCCCTCTCACCACCGCTGCACAAATTGTTCGTGTTTGACAAGTAGTTGTCAACAATTTTTGATAAAAAAAAAAAAACGTAAAACTAAAATGAAATTATTGTGTGTGACATGCAGAGCCCTCGCACACCCACTCCCCTTTAATAGCCCGCCTTAACACCCCCTTGGCAGCGGCGGCGGCGGCGATAGGAAGCCCATGGAGACCGCGACGGATGTTTTTATTTGGTTTGCAGTGCAGTGTCGAGTGTCGAGTGTTGCACGTTCGTAAATTTATTAGGGAATTTATGGCCTCGGGCAATCGTTTCGACTATTTGTTGGCCCCTCTCGGAGGGGAAAGCCAATTGATTTTCAATCAAGGTCGTAAATTATACCAGACACCTATGAAAACTTCTCGGGAAATACATATATATCACTGGGTAAACATTTAAGCTTGCTTAGATTTGTTGAAGCTGATATGATGGTTTTTCTATTTAAGCTAACAAATATCTTAGGCTGAGGAAAAATGCATATTTGTCACAGTGTCTATCGAAACATTGTTGCTAAAGGGTTATAATAATAAATGCAGTGTCCCTAGTATAGTAGTATATTCTACAGAAGCAACAATAAAAGCTCCTTTTCAGCTTAAAATTTATTGAAGCTTAGTTTTACACTAATAACCTGCTACATTAAAAGTACTACTTATTGTTCCTACCTCAAAAAAAGCTCTAAATAATAATGCTGACCCATAAACACACGAAAGCTCCTTTCTGTTTTCCCAAAATGCAATAAATTCTCATACACTGCCTGTCAAAATATTACTGCAGAGCTAGCAGGCATCTGTTTTAATTACAAGCAGCCAGCCAGGCCCAACTTTCCGACATTTTGACGGGCAGCAAATGCAACGGCAAAATTCTCCGGAGTCCTGGCTTCATTATTATCAACACGTTCACAGTAAATTGTGCAAATTGAAAACGCATACAAGTAGCATGTGCCACAGGGATATCCCAAGCAGGCCGCCTGCCAGCCTCCAAGGATGTGTAGGAGAGCGGAGGCGGAGTAAGGACACTCGAAATATGTCAAGGTATGCTAAATCCACTCCCCGAGCCAAGAGTTTTGCGGGCTAAGCGCTTTCTTGGCTGCCAGCCAACTTGGCTAATGCCAAAAGACAGTAACCACAGAGCCGAGCCAGAGCCTATCTCTACGGATATATATAGTTCCATGCTACTATATGTATATATGTGTGCATAAAGGCCTGGTTGTGCGTACTCCGCCCTATCCTCGCCACCCCTCTAGGCCACAGTGAAGACAATTACAGTAAACAAATTCGCACACGTCGTCAGTTGCATTTGCGGTGACATGCTGGAAAACAAGGCCTGAAAATAGAGAGAGAGAGACACTGGGAGGGGGAATGAGTGCATGGAGGGAAGAGAGGGGGTAATGGGGCCAACACCCCTACCCTGCTCCCACTTCATCCCCCCTTCCTTTTTGCGGTCAGGGCCGTTCCTTGGTATTTTTGGCAGAGCATTTTCTGGCCATGCATGAGATTTGCATTTTTTACGCCCCAAACCATTGGACTCTTTGGCACGGTACAAAAAAACGTAACAATACTAAGAAAGAGCTAAATAAATCATCTATATTTGTCCTCGTTTTGGAAAACACTTTAAGAAATAAAATATATATAAAGAAATAAAATATAATAAAAGCAGAAATTGTTCAGGAAAATTACTCACAGCGATGAATCATGAGACATGTTGACAAAGCTATATTTTATATTCAAAATTCATTGTTTTATATAGTTTAAAATAATTATATGTAATTCAATAGTTAAACAAAGAAATAGAATGTATAATCAATATAATATAATTCACCAAAGAATGAAACTATTTTTTAACCAATTTTCTGATAATTTCTCCAAGTGTTTAGCTGCCTCTCACTATTCTCTTCGCTTCCAATACCCTACTCTTCCCTCCTTTCCCCATCGTTCTTCTCCTGCTTTCGACTTCCTTTCACGTTTCTTTGCAATTTGGCAGCCCGTTGCCAGAACCAGTTTGCCATAGCATACTTTTCTGGGCCACATCATGATATATGTATGCAGCAGGCACATGAGGACGAGAGAGCACGGTATGCATGCACGCTGCAGCAATTGAATTGAATTTCTGCCGCTCGAGCTGTGAGCTCTTGAGCCACAGAGAACACAGAGAAAGCGTTGAATTCCCCAACATTGTCCGCACAGGTTTAACTTGCGATGGCTACCGTTTTCCACATTTTCCTTTCTAGACATTTTCCAGTATTTTTACTTTGCCCCCCAGACAGAGTGACTCGCTGGCTGAGTGACGCCCGTGAGTCTGCCTCCGTTTCGGTTCCTGGCCAACTGCCATGCGGAAGGAAGGATTGCCGCCGCCCTTGTGGTCCGATTTATGGCCAAGCAGTTGCAAAAACGCATAAACACATCATGGCCAAAGGAGCCTGGAGGGCAGCCCCTAATCGATAACTTATACAATGCAATCGCACAAGCACAAGCTAGAAAATATAAAAAAGGATAGAAAATGGGAAGCCAAATCCTTTTGAGCCACTCGAGAAGCCCTGTTTGTCTTGTGCCAATCGATGGCACATAACTAAAATCTGTTTGGGTTTCGTCTCTGTCAACTTTGATTGACTGGCAGCAGGTCAATCGGCGGACGGCGGACGGCGAACGACGGGGCTTGTGTCATCTTTGTGCCAAGTCAGTTGTCAATTTTCCATTTCATTTTCCAGGCCAAATATGTGTCATGGCCTTGCAGTGCTCTCCGGCCATTAACTGCAGCTATTGATCTTTTTGTAATTGGTTTTAACAGAAATAGATGGTGACTGCATCGCAGCGTCTGCATCTGCTTTTATCAAATTCAAATTCATTTCGTTTGCTAATTTTATGACACCAACATATGGCCACCTAATCGGGGCACTCGGCGATATCGAGCTGTGCTGTGTGAGAGGTTGCTGGGGCCGTAAACATCGTGTAAAAGCCATTAATTTAAATTATAAACTATAAAGACAAAGCGATGGTGGGGCGAACGTCCATAAAAGTCGCTGTCGTTTCTGCTGTTGTCATTGCAGTTGTCATAAAAAGCCTGTCACACGATTTGTTTCTCCACAAATTTATGTCACTAGCGCGGGTCGGGGGATTTCCCTCATTAACACATATGTACATACATATGTGTGTGCCGGAGTGGAAGATTTAATGGCGCACGTTTTGTAACTCAGAATAGTTAGTGGAGGGATGCAAGGGGAGGTAAAGCAACTAAAATATAAAACAAAACTATTAAAAAACAAATAACTAAAAATTATTATTATTTTGTTGATTATCATATTATTATTAGATACTTATAGTAATTTAAAAATGTTAAAATAAATACCGGTCATATTAAAAATAAAATAAATGATTAGAAATCGATTTACAACCGATTACTATTAATTAAATCTCGATGTATAATAAATCGAGTCACTTTGCCATTTCTAAAGCTCAGTGAATAAGTATCTTGCAGATAGCAATGCACAAACAATTCCTTTTCAATTCAGCAACATCTTTTAAGTCCTGGCAATCAACGGTCTTTTGTCCCTATATTTATTGTCCTGGTTTGCGGGCTTCCCTCAACCCATTTCTCCTCTGCTTCTTTCATTAGAGAATTCTTTCTGGGGCACAGCGATTAGTAAGCTGAAAATCGTTTTAGCCCACTTACCCCGCCCCACTCCCTCCTTTTGCCAGTATTGAGCGTTGTCATTAGTGGAATGCGCTCGTATTTTTTTGCTCGAGGCAGCTGAAAAAACAATCAACGCCGCCAAAACTATGTAGCATGCTGCGAATTTTATGGCCAACAAGGGGGAAACCGGGAAAGTGCTCCGCTTGTGTCGCCTGGCCGACAGCAGCTAAATAATTTGCAATTATGAGCCATTTAAAAGTTATTAACGCGACCGCCAATGATGGAACACGATGACGACGAACGGCGGTTCCTACTTCTGCATGCATGGTCTTTATACTCGTATAAATAAATTGCTTAGCCCACGCCGACAATCGAAAACTATTGGCCACTTTGTTGTGGCTGCAGTATAACCTGAGCTGGCCAACACGCCCACTGCCATTTTAAAGCCATAAACAATTAAACCAGACGGCCCACACGCCCACACACGACCACAGATCCATGGGTAAATATTTGATTTGTGCGATAATTCGAAAATGATATAGGCGCAGCAGGCGTTCCATAATTGCACAACAGAAGATGAGCCCGGCTGATGGATGGGCTGATTATTACTCATCAGGAAGTAAATAATACAAAATATAAAATAATTAAATGAAATACTAATTATTAAATATGGGTTGAAAACTCTTTCAGAGTTGTTTCTATTAGGTATTAGCTCTTATTTTCTCTCTCTGTATTTTTACCTAATTAATATGTGCTAATCTTTCCCATTCAAGGCGCCATTTGCGGTGGAAGCTGTTGCAACAACGCCACGGAGCTGGAGCTGCGCGACAAGGCCGCCGGGAAGTTTGAGCTGCTGCTGCACCACCACACGAGCAGCCTGCGGGGAGTGCTGGAGACGAACGTCAAGCAATTCCAGAGTGAGTAGGACAGGCCATACAAAGGATTAGTGGGGATGGATAGGAGAAGGCCCAAGTGAAATCGAAAGGGATTGGGCGGGCGGTCGGCTGATAAGAGAGCCAACGAAATGGGCTTCTATGCAAATATATCTTGGCAAAGAGTCTGGAAAGTTGGCTGAGCTTTTTGCGGGCGATAGACCAAAGTATATTTTCGTGGCAATAAATAATTTATCATATGCAAATGTAGCAGCCCGCGCTCGGGATGACGATAAAAAGCTTAGCTTGACTCGCCATCCGCGAAGTGAGCTAACCAAATTAAACTTAAAACGCGAAATGCGAAATTGATTTGTAATTTGAATTTGTATGCAGATCAAAGCGACTGTATAATAAACTGATATAAACATGTGCCCAAAGAGTGTACATATATACACACAAACTGTCGATTCATAACCATAACCATCCTGCCTGTTTTAAAATGCAGCGAACGCGACTCCGACTGCATCTAATTAAAAAGGCATTAAATAATGTTGTTGTAGTCGTTGCCGCTCGGCTGCCGTCCCTTTTTAGACAATTTTGCACAACTTTGTGTGGGTCACGTTTCGGCACTGCCACGCCCCCGGTCCCTCTCCGGCCTCTGGCCACAGTGCCTGCAAATTGTTGTCGTACACGCTGTAAATCTCGCTTCACTTTAAGGCGAGTTTTTGGGGTGATGTTGCTGCCGTGCGATGTTGCCTCATTGTTGTTCTGAGTCTGCAATTCTTGGAAATGGGCGCGCATTCAAAAAAGACTTTAAACACGCCCTTCTCGTTGTATGAGTCCATTCCCACACAGATACGACCACATACATATGTATATCTCCCAGTATTCAAAATTTATATATAAATACATTTGGCGAATTTGTTTGCATTTCGTGTGTTGTCATCAGCTTAATTTATGCAGTCCCATTGATTCATTCGCATGGGGGCTCATTCAATTTTGAGGCTTCCTTTTGGCAATGTGAGTGTATAAAACATAATGTGCATTAAGTTAATGGTTCTTTAAATTTATCAATTTGTTTGCTGAACAATAAAGCAATTAATTTCTTAAAGACTACGGGGTCTATACCCTTTACTGACTTTGGTATCTCAATATTTATTGGGTCGATGTAATTCTCTTTTACTTTTTAGTGTATTTAAAGAAATACTAAATACTTATTAATATAAACTTCCTTAAACTAAAATAAATAATCTTAATATTATAATACTATATTCTTAAAAATTATATACATTTTAAAATTCTTTGATTCGATTCACACTGCATATTGCAGGGTATTCTCCAACTGATTAGCATTCAATTTGCGTGGAAGAATACAATGCATGATGATGTCACACAAGCCAAACACTGAAAAAGTCCCACGTTTTATTAAATAAACAGAACTGGGCTTTAAAAATATTGAAATGCAGGCAGCAGAGTCATTTAGCTTCACTATCGGGCAATATAACAAATGATTATAATTGAAAAGCAATTGCAAGAGCAATTTGTTAAATTTCTCAAAACGAAAAACAAATAAAATGCATTAAGTGAGGTGCAGTTAATGCTCCGTAAGATTTATGAAGCAGTTTGCTAATTAATTCCTCAGTATGTAGAAACTGATGCTGATATAGTAGTAATATCTGGGGAACTGTTCAGTTGTCTGACTGCGATAACGGGTTTCTTGTTGGCCAAAAAACTTCTGGCCCAAACAGCGTACTTATCGTTCAGTCTGTGCGATGGCACGCGTACCCTTAGTTGCAGCAGAGTGGCCATAAAAATTGATTTACTTTCGGGAGAGCATACCCGGCGTATGCGTGATGCAAAGAACCTCCACCGAAAAATGAGCACCTATAAAAGTTTATGCATTTCTTGGCAATCGCTGGTGTAACTGCTCTCTCCCTCGCCCTCCCCTGTACTTTTTCTAGCGAAATAACGCATAAAATATTATGGTATGCGAAATAAATGCATATTTCTATTTTGTGCCATAAACTTGCCAACTACAACAGCTTGTGGCATATGCAATACAAGCCGGGGCTTCCTTCCTGTTCGAAGTAGCCCATTCCCCCCGGTGAGCCACACCCCTGTCCTTGCTTCCGTTTCCGCCCGCATTGTGTCCGCCATCGCTTTTGTGCTGCTGCTGCTGCTGCCGGTGCTGCTTTTTGTTTGGCGTATTATTTTTAAGCAAGTATTTGCGTGTTTAAACACGTTTCGCAGCTTACGAATTATATGGGTCCGTTCCCTACCTCCCCCCAAAAATAACCCCAATCCTCAGAGCTCTCTCCGATCCCCAATCCTCCGGCTTCCAGCACTCGAAGCCGCTCCACCAACGCAGTGCGTTTCCATTGCAATTACTTACCACGTCGCCACCATCGTCATCCTCATCATCAGAGTGCTGCCTTCGTTATCGTTTATGCACTGAGAAAAATATCATTAAGATTAAAAGAACTAAGATTAAAGAAGTAAAGAAACCTATACACTAGCGTTGATTGAGAAATATTAAATAAAATAAAGTTCCCTTCAATATTTTCAATCACTTTAATTGATCTTTACTTTTATATTGAAAGTAAATGTTGTCCATATATTTCAGTCTAAAAAATACTTAATTTTACTCTTGTAAATTCTATATAATTTGCCGTAGATTCTATTTTTTATTTTGATTTTCTTGCTATGTAAATTCCCATTGTCGTCTTGTTGTGTTGCTCACGCGCTTAATGCGTTTGGCTGCCGCCATCTCCTGCCACCTGCCCCCTTTTACATCCTTACCCCTTGTGAATCTTCATACCCTCTTGAAGCTCTACCCCTTTTTTGTGAGGGCATGGGCGTGCGCCTGCATAAAAGTTCCAAATGCTGACTTACTGCTCTGCCGGCACAACTTTTGCCCCTTTGGACAAGGCGAAACTAAAAATAAAACAAACAGAAAAAGCGGGAAAACTGCAGAAATTATATCTTTATTTTTTTGTGGCTGCCACAGCAGCTGCACTGCGTGCACTTTCATAAGTTGCAACTTGCTGCTTTCCTCCGAATCCCATTCCCCTGGCCCCTCGCTGACTCCAACTGGGCCAGGCTTAAGTCTTTTCGGCCGTATCTTGTGCTTGGGCCCGGCTGCCTTCTTGTCTTTACGGCCAAAAGTGGTTTTTGGCCGCCATCGCTTGTTAGCTGGCTTTTGTTTGCCTTGTCACAGAGTGCCAGACGTCGTGTTGTTGTTGCTGGCAAGTGTTTGCAGCCCGATGTTGTTGCAGTTGCAGTTGCATTGCAGTTTGCAGCAGCATCGCATGTGGCCGTTGTCATTAGGTTTTAGTATGATTGAGGCGTGGTGGCAATCCCCTAGTTAAGCCAGAGATTTTTGTAAAACTTATCGGGAACACGCAGAGCAAGTGAGGTCCTAAAAGCCCACGCAGAGCAAAATATATATCCGAAATATAAGTCTCTTTTTCTTGGATTAAACTTAGTAAGAACGTAAATATTTATTACAATAGACTTTAATTTAATTTCTTGCCCAGCTTAAGTTTTAACAATATTTTTTTGAAAGACAAAGCTCAGATTTGGCTTAAACGTATTCTCCTCTCAAATAACCTTTGCTTTCAAGTGCTTCGTTCTCATCCCAAAACTCGTTAACATCTCCGACGTTCTTTTTTTTTCTATATCACGAATATAGCCGCGACCTTCAGACTCCAGCTTCGATTTCTCAATGAAATCGACAGGAAACCGAAGTTCAAAACCGTCGAACACCTGCAGATGGAGACGCCCCCAACCGAAACCAGTTGGCAGTCAAAGTCTAGTTGGCTTATAATTGTTTGCTTTTATTTGACAAAACAAATAGCGAATCACTAATGGAGCTGTTTAGAGGCGAACTTAAATTTCCACTCGTCCCATTAATTAGCAGCGCCTTAAAAAAACACACACAAAAGCGCTGCCATTTTGTCTGCCACTTGCGATCCGCTCCGATACAGAGCTCCATATGTGTGCATATATAATTACCATAATTAGTTGCTTGGCAATTAAACGCTGAAAGCTCGCGCTTGTAATTAACGCGCCACCAAAAACGGCAAAAGGCAACATGAAACCGCTCGCGCTGTATGGGGGAACGGGGGCTGAAGGAGACCTGGTCCAGGTCAAATAACTTCCAATTGATGCAGACGACATATGCTCTGAAGCATTTCAATATGTCGGTACCAAAAAGGTCGACCTGTGCTTAGCTCCATGAACTCCACTCTGCTCCGCTCCTCTGCCTCCTCTCGGGTCCAACAATGAAAAGTCATCCAATTACTTTGACATTGTGTAGGGGCCCGAAGACGAGGCCCTCTGGATCGGATCGAATGGAATGGAATGGGTTGAGGTGGGACTATGGGCTGGGTTAGGCTGAGATGAGTTCGCCTGCCAAGAGCAGCTTGCCGCAGGCTCACAGCTGTTGGAGTGGCGACTTGGATAGCTGGATACTGGATGCTGGATTGCCGGGTACTCCGCCAAAGGGGCGTGCCAAGTTGGCACGCCTGCAGATAGCTAGTTACAATACATGCACTTAAGCTGCCTGCCACGCACAGTGGGATAGGGTCACCAGATGGCTTGAAGAGCTTGCCGGTTTTGAGAACTTTTGGGACAGAAGAAGATATTTACTAGGCAGAATTATGAGATATCTAGTTATTAATTATTAAAACAGTAACCTTAACAATTGAATTTCTAAATACATATTATATTAGAACCACTGTGCCCATTCCATTGCCATCGGCATCCACTTCCTCCCAGTCACCAGCCACCAGTCTCTGGTCTCTGGTCGCAAATCCAAAGAGCTGCTTCCGCCAGACGGACAGACGGCGAGGAAGGCCAAGACGAAACCGTCTTCAGGGCCAGGAAAAAACTTGCCACAGTTCAAGACGAAACTAAACGCGGCTAAAAAGCTAAGCCCGCCGAGCAGCAAAAAAAGGAAACATAAAAAAGAGGAGCAAGAATGAAGAGCACTAACAAAGTTGCCTCAGCATTCATAAGGCAACGGATGGGGATGGTTTGGCGGGGAAATACATGCATATAAAATGCAAATAAAAAATGCGGCAGATACTAAAATTGTAATATCCGCACAGGAACGCAGGCCACAAATACAAAATACAGGCAAACACCATGGGCCCGGAGGAGCAAAGGAGGAGTCCTAAGGAGAATATATAAAAATACAAAAGCGGCAGGAAAAAAGCGGGCAAAATAAAACTAAACCTGTGGGCTGTGTGTGCTTGGTGTGTGTTTGGTCTGTGTGTGCGCTGCATATTTCTGCCAATGCCGTGGGAAACAACAACACAGCCCCTGGACCGCGGTCCCATCTGCCTCAGTCGGGGCTTTCGGGGCCTGCCCCCGGGCCACGAATCCGAATCCAAAGCCGAAACCGAATCCGAATCCAAAACCGATACCCAAACCGGTCGGTGGCAGCCTGAAACTCGAACTTGGCATGCTAATCTTGCCTGCCGCCGACTTCTAATGAAGCAATGAAGTCGAAGCCTTTGCCGATATTTGCTCTATGCGAATAGCCAAGAAATGCACAGGAAGAAAAGGTCCTTTCATAGTTATGAATGAGAATAAATATCATAAGATGCAATTAATTACTTAGAGCCAGCTATCTCATTGCGTAAATTCCCTTGTAATCAAATGTTATATTTAGTTTAAAATTTAATTGCAAATCTTAGATACATTATCTTGATGTGTCCCCAGAAATTTCCCCTGTGCAAGAGCAAACACTCCAGCTGTATGAATATATTTTTACTGTCTGGTCATGGGCTTCGTTGTAGGTTTTCGGCTTTCGGCCAGCCCTGGGACTCGAACCCGCTCCTTGGCCAACTCTACACTGGCCGCACTTGGTTGTCTAATTCAATTTCATTGTCTGTGTTTGCCCATTAGGGCGATTTACCATGTGTGACCGTCCGCCTTTCCTCCTCTTTAAAAAACTCTCCCCCAGCTTAATGAAATTTTCATGTTTCATTGGGAATGCCATTTGCCCTGCTTTATATTTGATTGCCTTCCGAGCAGACATAGATATACGCTATGTGTATGCTATATCCCTGGCAGCCGCAATAAAAATGCCCTTGGTTAATTGTCAGACTGGACGGACACAGATGGCTAGATGGTGCCGGACAGAGACCGAAATTGCAATTAGTTGCACAACAGTAAATGCCTGTCTGTGTGTGTGTGAGTGCCCGCAGGTGAAGTGCTGAGTTAACAATTTATGAGATACAAAGATACAAATGTAACCCACCTGAGGCGGCTCTGTCTTGTGTGTGTGTGTGTGTGCCCCAACTTAATTGAGCATATTAAGCCAACAAAGGCAGCTGCAATAATACATATCAAGTATACGCAGCGTTGGCTGCTTTCAGCAATTCCCAATTGACAAACGCTCGGAGATAGAGATAGACAGACAAAGATAGAGAGATAGAGAGATGGTTCATTAAAATTGCAATTAGGCAGTGAAGCGAAGGAAGTGCCACCACAGCATCCAAATATCCCGCCAACAAGGAATAGACTGGGTTGGGTTTATATACAAATGGAAATCAGTGATGGCAATGCATCCTTTGAAAGGTTACTGGACTTTTACTTACTTTGTAAATACTTAAAATGTTTATAAGAATATCATTTAAGTACTCAATTGAAAATTAGAGAATATATATGCTTAATATTTTCTTTGTTTTAAACAGACTCTCAGCTTTCCTGAAGGAAATACTTTCCATCAATAGAAGCTATTCAAGGCATGTCAGCTATCTAATTGCCAGCAGCATCCGCACTTCCTCAGCTCAGGCTCCATCTACATCTCCTTTCCCCCTTTAATGGTTCACTTTGTGCCAGTCGCCCCGCCGATTTAATGAGCCAATCGAGCCGGGATCCCGATGTCGCCTATATATATATATGCGACACACAGCTCACACATCTCTATGTGAGAACGAATATACATACATATATCCGCGCATCAACACGTTCGACGCGGCGTGTCAATAATTAAATGTTTCCGCCAGTCGACGGCTCCATTTAAACTATGCCACGTCAATGAGTTTAGCGACAGGATGTGTGAGCTCCCCGAACTTCCCGACCCTGTATCCGTATCTCGGTATCTGTATCTGTTGGGTTTGAGTTGTGAACGCGTTAAATCAATTGGCGGGCTTTGTTTATCGATTTATCGCATCCTGCGCAATTGTCAGCCACAGCCGAGCCATTATTAGACCGTCTATTAAAACGCGGGCATAGCATTAAAAAGAGTTCTTACCTGGGAATTATCACACTTGCAAAGCATATCATTAGAAAGTCATTTGCGCTGGTAATTTTATGTTATTTTCCCTGAGAAATTTATTGCAAACTATAATTGACAGATGTTAAACCCTTTTTTGATTTCAAAAACTAACGAGCCGAGGGACACTCTGAGGGTTATTTTTTCGATACCGAAAATCGTTAGTTTCGCTAATTAAAAAGGGTAAACTCTGCCCGCCGCAGATGACGCATCAAAGGCCATTAGCCGATGGAGCGGACTCCGAACCGAAGCCGCAACTGACACATCCAAGTGGCTCCCTAGCCCCGGCCCAAGCCAAGCCCAAAAAGCACACAGACACAAAGTCGCATTCAAACGCTGAGAACGGAAATGCTCCAACATCAACATCAAAATCAAAATTAGCCGCAGCGGAGAACCCACAGAAAACAAAAAAACCAAAAAAAAAAAAGGGGGAAACAAAGCTGAAAATGTGTGTTCTGTGTGTTCTTTTGTTGCCAATTAACAGAAAGATTGACACTTTCGTTTGAAAGCGATATACAAGACAGCGTATTGCAATTTAGAATTTGTCAGAGGACCCAAAAATATACAAAAAAAAGCATGGGGGGCGGGGTGAGAAATCACACGCCTATTTGACAGTTTCTCAATGCTATCTCCATATATCAGATATATACAGAACGAGAGCCGACGACCTCGGGCATTTGTAATCTGCGATAATGACAGGCTGCCAGAGGAGTGTATCTGCATCAGTATTTGTAGCTGTATCTGTATCTGTATCTTTAGCCGTGTGTTTCGATAGCCAATCTGTGTATCCAAATCAATTCGCACAACTGCCGCTGACACCTTGACAGATAACATTGTGTCACATTAGGTTTTTCTTTCGCTCAGCCGTGTGATTAGTGTCTGAATATTAAGAGAATTTATCAACTTGCTCCGCCTGATTCGCCAATTGATTGACAGATTATAGATAGTATCTGATAGCTGGTAATTAAATACGAGAGACTACTACTCGGCAGAACACAGGAAAATATAAATATGCATATAAATAAGACATTATTCAAAATTCCCCATTAGATTAAATTAATAAAGCTAATAGTTATGGAATCTTATCATAAAGAGATTATGGTGAAAACTAAGTTTACAAGCTATGGCTTCCTTATGTAAATATAATAAATTACAATCGTATTATAATAATAATATTAAAACAAAACAAACAAAATATATAAATATATGTACACAGAATACTTGTTAATTATTACTTTTTTCTCAGTTAAATTCCAAACACTCAGTTCCATACATTTATTCATATTTGCCTTCGTCAGAACAGAGGCATGGCCATATTAAATTGTATTTCATTAACTAAAAGCTTACCCAGAGAGGGAGATAGAGAGCAAAGCCAACAACTATTTTTTTTTTCGGTTCGTGATGGGCGGAAATCCCAGCCAGGCCATTAGGGCAGAAGTTTCGCGAGTCCCGGCTGGGGAAAACTTCGGCAGCAAAGTGATTAAATTTCGCTAGGAATAACAATAACAATAGGACCACGATACCTTTGGCCCAACTATAATGGATACCCTTTTCCCTCTCCTTCTTGCGGCAGGTCACGTCATGGAATTGGCCCAGCAGTCGGAGAACAATACGCAGTCGGTCTTCGCGACGATCTACTACCGCATGGTGCCCCGCGTCCGCCAGATGATTGGCCATTTGTACACTGAAATCATGAAGTGAGTGGCACTAAGCTTTACTCTTATTAATTTTGTTATAATTATTTTTATATACTAAATAATAACCCTCTCTAGCCACATGAATTACGCCTCGAACTACACGAACAGCAACGACCAGTTGGGCAGACGTGGCATCGGGGGCGTCAGCAGTGTCCAGAACCACCTGGAGGAGGCGGTGCATCGCTTCTTTGTCCAGCTGTTCCCTGTGGCCTACCACCAGATGGTGCATCTGAACAATGACAAGTTGGGCGAGTTGCATGAGGACTACATCAACTGCCTGCAGCACAACTACGACGAGCTGCGCCCCTTCAAGGATATACCGCACCAGCTGCAGGCCAGCCTCGGCAAGAGCGTCCACATGTCCAACGTCTTCATGAACGCCCTGATCCAGGCGGCCGAGGTCCTCTCCGAGGCAGACGGCCTCTATGGCGAGCAGCTCACGGACTCCTGCAAGCTGCACCTCCTCAAGATGTACTACTGCCCCAACTGCAACGGACACCACCCCCCGCCGGAGGCTAAGCTCTGCGACGGATACTGCAAGAACGTGATGCGGTGAGTTTCGGTTGAAGACTTTCTTTAAACATAAACGAAAATAAAATTTATATTGGTAATTTTATATTAAAATAAATAATAATAAAATTATGTAAACATTCCTTTAATCCCCGCAGTGGCTGCTCGGCGGAGTACGCTGGCCTGCTGGACAGTCCCTGGTCGAGTGTCGTGGATGCCCTCAACAACCTGGTGACCACCCACATTCTCTCGGACAACGGCATCATTAACGTCATCAAGCAGCTGCAATCGAAGCTTTCGGATGCAATAATGGCAGCCATGCACAATGACTCCGAATTGGAGCAAAAGGTAAGTGAACCCATCGAAACCATTATTAACAGAAGATGGACAACTATTGTTTATATGTTCTTTATTATGGGTAACTTACAAACTCAGTTTATATAAGCAACTTAAAATGTTCACTAAAAATCCATTGCTCACGATATCTTTAATGGAAATTCACAGCCATCTCTTTCGAACTCGCTTTTTTGTCTGTCGATCATCAGATGATACGATCGATTTCATTTACTTGCGTCCCAAGGACACGTTCGCTTAATGGTTTAATTGCCACTTAATTTATGAACTTTTTAAGTGAATTTAATGAATCGGAATTCAGTTCCGGCCTTCAAGTCAAAGTCCGAGTCCGATCGCTGCAGCAGAAGCCTCGAAAAAGTATCTGAGGCATTCCGAGAGCTTGTTAAACGTGGACATGGCATCCGCATAATTATTGTCTGTGGCTGGGAATTTAAAATGCTAAATTAGAGTGGGGAGTGGGACCTCTCCAACCCTCTGAGAGTTGCAATTTACATGCAGGTGTGAGGACACACGTGCTGGTTGCATGAACGGCGGTGATTAGTGGCCCTCTCTCTAAGTAACCTATCTCTATCTCCATTTCCAGGTGAAGAAGACCTGCGGATCGCCCAGTCTGACGCCCTATGCCACCGGAGAGCCGGATGCTAAGCCTCTGGCGCACAAGAACGCTATCAAGTACGCCACGCCCCCGGATCCGGGCATGGTCCGCTTCCTGTCCACCATCGACCAGAGCAAGGAGTTCTACACGAACATCGTGGACAAGTGAGTAACCAGCAGACGATGACACGAACTATATTGCTTTATTTCTATATATTAAGTTACACTGACCGACCGACCCATGATTTGTGTTGAAAAATTAACATTTTAAGATGATAATTCCGGTTAGGATTTCTTGGGTTTCCGGATTATATCGATCACATCCTTTAGCAGGCAGAAATACAGCGGTGTACCGATGGCAATGAAAAAAATCAAGTTGGCAAGAAATCCGTTCTTCACCGGCAACCGGCAGCCCTGAAAACAGTTTTAATAATTTATTAAATGATATAATAATCCTGAAAAGTCAGGTTCTATATATGTATACTATACTTACTTGCCGCGTATCTGGAGATAACGGACGGGCCAAACAATAGTCGTGGGCCAATTTATGGATGTACAGGACCAGCTCCTTGAACATTTTGCTCCGATTTCTTGATTTGTGGATCCGGATGTTTATATGTAGTTGTATATTTTTTTGTTCAGTTGAAAATTCCAGAGGGAAATACTAATTTTGAATGAGTAGAAAACACCGGCTTACCAAGATTCCTTCCTACGTACACTTCACAGCTTCTGCGACGAGCACCACTCCCGCGAGGATCACTCCTGCTGGACAGGCGATCGCTTCGGGGAGTACAACCAGCTGCTGATCAACCCGGGCATGGACACCCAGCGGTACAATCCAGAGGTGCCCTTCAACTCCATGACCCAGGCCAGCCAGCTGAACGAGCTGGTGGACAAGCTGATTAAGATCCGCCAGAGCATTGGAGCAGCGGTAGGATTCAGCAGAATCTAATTTAATTTGTGTATTAATTACTAATAATTATATTTTATATTTAGCAGACACCCTCGAACAGCATACAGTCGCACGATATTCAAAGCGACATGGGCCACGAGGGATCTGGGGGAGGCGAGGGCCAGATCGGCGACGATGAGGAGGAGTACGGTGGCGCCCATGGCTCCGGCGATGGTTCAGGCGACGGTAAGTTATTTTTTTAACATAAATGTAGATTTATACAAAGATCAGAAAGAGATCAAATACATTATAACGAATAAGATGCGCTACGCCACATGACAGCTCTATGCTCGATCCAGGCTCCATTAAAGCCTGAAAGGGCAAAATGTATACGCGTTACGCACCTTATTCTTTATTTTGTCTTGCTGTTTTTCTTCGTTATAGTTTGAACAAAACCCTTATTAAATTTCTCATCCTTTATAGGCCCCGACGTTACCTTCAATGGCAGCCCGCCAATCACTGAACAGGAGCCACGCGACAACGGCAAGACCAGTGGGTCCAACCCACTGGCGGCCACCACGGCGACGTGGATGCTCCTCACTCTAGTCACAATGCTCCTCAGTAGTTGTAGTTAAGGATGCTGTCCCCAGGGTCAAGGGATGTAGTAAACACACACACAGGACCCCGCTGCGAGGGCGAATGCGATAGCGACAGCGAGGGGAGGCCGGAAGCCTCGAGAGAAACAGCAGATGCACAAGAATCGAGTTAAATCATTAATTAATAACTATTATCATTATTATTATTATTATTATTTGTGTAATTCTTAAGTTGTTACAAGTAATTTATTAGGCCCTAAGCGCATTCATCTCTAGCAATCGACTAACAACTTACACACCAGAAGCGAAAGCGAACCCACTTTCCCTTCTAGCTTTTCCAAATTCAGAGCTCATCGAATTTCCATGCCGAGTCCAACTAGACTTATGTGCCATATAGATGTGTTGGGCTCTGCGTACACAAAACCAGAGAGTAATTGCGAAATACACAACTAGACGAAGTTAGGCTCAAACTCAGCAGAACCCCGTCGTCCTCCCATAGCATAGCATAGAGTGTGCGAGCAGTTTGTTCAGATAAATGTTAATATATATAACAGTACCGTACGTAAAGCTCAATGTTCAAAGCAAGTTGTTCCTTTTCGGTGTTCGAGTAATTAGGCGAGTAAGCTCTGGGTAAACAGAAAGTTAGAAGCTATGGCACCACATTCAATGGATTCAACGGTTCTCTCGACGCGATCCAATCACCAATATTATACGAATAATACGTACAACGGATATGTAGATCTGTTAGCTATAGATCAGTGGATGTTAAACCTATACGAAATTATTGTTGTCTACGCCCCTCGAACTGAGCGAACGAACGATCCATTGGGAAATCGAAACGAAATGCATACGAATGGAATTTAGTTGAGGAAATGCACTTTATGGAAAAACTAGAAGACTTACAGCTTTATACGCAAAACAGAAACAGAAACAGAAACGGAAGACGATGAAATCTATTGATATATACGTATATTATATGTAGCATTATTTAAATTATATATATGAACAAAGAGAGAAGACCTGGAGGTAATGTCATTCAATGCATTCAGCTAATTAGAGTTTATGGAAGTTCAACGAGTTTGCATGCGAAAATTTACAAGAAAAACTGCAGGAGTTCAGCGCACAATTTCGCAATTCGCAATCTGCAATTCGAAATCGAAACTATTGTTGCAATCTAACGGATACTTTACAGTGGGCAGAGCGCTGCTTAATCAAATCCAGAGAGCAGCGCTGGCGACACTCTAAAACACAAACAAATATATAGTTTATACACAAATGAATATGAAATATGCATTGATACGGCGATAAGAATGAAATCTATATATATATACATATACATAAATGAATTAACTAATTAAATCGTAATTATATGCTAGTGCGTAAACTGTAACGATTAGCCCGTAAAAATGTGTAAAAAGCAAGCAGTTGACCGAGAACAGCAAATTTAGTTAGTAGCAAATTAACAAAGGAAACGCCAACGACCGCCACACACTTACCTGTATATATCGCTATACCTATTTGGCCGATCGGACCGGATCGTAGCTGGGCAGGTGTGTGTGCACGCGGGTGGCGAACTATGTATAATTATTATTTGTACTATTATTATTTAACTATTGCATGTGATTAATAATATTTAAGTTAAACGTAAAGCGCAGCATATTAAATTGTAACTTATGTATACCGCAAACAAAAACAACAACAGCAGCAATGTGCGGGGGGAAATCATCATTGTAAATCTATTCGGAGATAACCAATGCGAGAAATCAGCAAGAATTGCACTAAAAATAAATGTACTACTTTTAGATGCCTAAAAACCAATAAATAATTATGTGACAAGAACAAGCGAGTCCAGCAAGTTTATTGAGCCAGAGAGAGAGCGCGCGACGCAATAATACTATGAGTAATTGAGTGTAACGGCCGCAAAAACCGTAAACTTTTGTAAATTTCATTTAAAACCTGAATAAACGTCAATATTTGAAATTCAAAACAATCGCGCCCTTTTGTTTTGGCTTTAGCTGAGCAAGGTGGCAACGTTGGCGACAGAGCTACCATACTTTTTGTGCATACGCGATCAGTGTTGCCAGATCGTGCGCTTATTAGAGTTCCGGCGTGTTAGTGTGCCCAGAAGCAGCGACCATAGAAATCTGACAGATACCAAGGATTCCGAATTTGTAATCAAAATAATTATAGGATGTTTTTTTTAGAGGATATGACCATTTAAAGTTGAACTTAATTTTGTTTTTTGAATCACACAACAAAAAATTGGTAAATTGGTCGACTTTCAGGTAATATTATGGTCATGGTTTTTTACTTTAAATGATAGAAACATTCATAAACTGCAGGTGCCAATTTTATCACCTATTTCTGGGTAAGGTAATCTATAAAAGTTAAATCCGATAAAAGCCATCGACTACACTATGCCTATAAGTTGAGTTGATCTTTTCTTCACCAGAATCAACTTTCATCGGCTGCGTCTGCGGAAATGCAAAGCAAAAAAAACAAACATCTCATGGTAAAATATACCAGAATCTGCCAAAGAGTATAGCAACTGCAACTGCAAATGAGGACATATACAACTATTTGGCTGCATCATCTGACCAGTTCGGCAAATATAGACTTATTTTTAGTAATAAGTAGTCAAAATGACCCTAAACTAAAAAAAAATCACAATTAAACAAGAAAGGAAGCTAACTTCGACACGCCGAAGTTTGTATACCCTTGCAGATTGCAATTGGATCACTAAGAATCGAGCCATTCTGGTTAAATAATTGAAATTATTCGAATTGAATTTCGTGCATTTTTGACTGAGTTGTGAACCTTTAAAAATTATTTATTTTTCCCAAAAATTATCATTAAAATTCTAAAAAATTTAGAAAAAATGAAATTGAAAAGAACCCTAAACGTAATATGCAGTTTTGTTAGGCTTAGAAAAGGCAACTCAGAACAGCTTTCCGAATTGAATTTCATGCACTTTTGGCTGAGTTATGAACCTGAAATTAGTTTTGTTTCTGAAAAATTATCAAAATAAATCGCACCCTTTTTTAAATTTAATTGCAGCAAGCTGCCAGGAACTGAAAGCGGGTGCCGAAGAGAGAGAGAGCGTTGGCAAGGAGGATCAGGACGAGGAGGAGCAGAAGTGGACGAAGTGCCACCAAGACCGAGTCGAAACCACTGGGAACGACTTCCGACATTCCCACATGCCTCACCTTTTCTTCTTTTATTTATTTAAAGCTGAAATAAATAATAAACCTTAAAAAAGTGTTATTTTTGAGTTATGAAGAGGATGCGGTTTTTTTTGGGTGGGATAATTTAAACAGGCTCAATGGAAGGACATTCTTGCGGTGGAAAATGAAAGAAACATCAAAGCAAAATAGCTAGATGAGCATCACTGACAGTTAGTGAGAAATAAATGCAAATAATGCAAAACAGGTAGTTGAGCATCACTGCCATTTTGTTCCAATAATGCAAAATAGTCAGATGAGCATCACTGATGCAAGTGAGCAAATTTTTTCATTCGATTTGGCCGCTTTCCAAACTGGGGTAACAGGCGAACAGACACCAGCAGCAAGGAACTGAAAACTGGTATAAACTGTTATAAAAACATTTGGGCAAAAATAATAATTGGTATAAACTGTTATATTTCATTTTATGCATTTATAGCTATTTGTTGCCGACAACAACAGCTTATGGCAACAACAACCTTTTTACAACAACATCCCTACAGCAGACCATCCAAAATTCCGAACATTTCCATGCAAATTGCCCGTTTCCCAAATTGGGGTAACAGGCGAACAGAAATCAGCAGCAAGCAGCTGAAAACTGGTATAAACTGTTATAAAAAGCCCAAGTTTCAAACCATTTAGGAGCCTGAGCAAGTTAGCGGTGACTGAAACCTTTTGAATCCAAATTTAGGTGTTATTTTACAACTGCACCTGGGCACACTGAAACTGAAAAATAGCTAGATGAGCATCACTGATGCAAGTGAGCAAAACTTTTCATTCGATTTGGCCGCTTTCCAAACTGGGGTAACAGGCGAACAGACACCAGCAGCAAGGAACTGAAAACTGGTATAAACTGTTATAAAAAGTCCAAGTTTCGAACCTTATGGGAGCATGCGAATGTCAGCGGAGACTCAAACCTGGCTTCTTTCCCAAAATACAACTCTGTGTTGTCTGCTCTCTTCTTTTCTGGACACTTGCTATC
>VNJY01007821.1:0-29178 GCA_008042715.1 Drosophila bocki
GGAACGTAAATACATACAGTTCCAAGGACAGAGAAAACAAAAAAAAATGTATCTCCCTCTCTGAGCTAAAAATAGTTTTTTTAAGAATGGTCGTAAGAGCGAGACGGCACTATGACTTCCATTTTTGTGTGAGAAAAAAAGAGACAACACTAGAAGCCGTCTCTTCTGAATTTTTAAGATTAACAAAAATCTTAATTTACGATTTTTATTTCTTAAAATGAATCATTTTCGGTATTACTTTATGATTTTTTCTTCTTCTTATTAGAATATTTGGTCTTTTTTTAAGATTTTTTTTTTAAGAATGCCAAAAAATGTGCAAATCTTAAAAGTAGATTATTTTGTTCGTAAATATACCCTGAAAAATCTCCTTTCTAGAATTTTTGGTCTTATAGTAAGATTTTAAATTAAGAATGCGCAAAATCTCAAAAGAAGATTTTATTTTTTTTATCAGTGTAGAGCGCAGAGTTCAAGAATTTTTTATGGAATTCGGAGGTTTAGTCTACTTTTGTTTGGGAATGATATAGAATTTAAAATAATATTTTGTTTTTATTTTTCTTTAAAAACTTGATGATGGGCTTTATAGAATAATAAAAATAATCGTTTTAATTTTAAGAAACCTAACTGCTATAAAACCATTATACACATACAAAGGATTTTGAAAGCTTAAAAGAATGCAGTTAACCAATTTTCAAACGTTATAGCAATTTAATATACATATAATATATACATATAATAATATAGCATATAAAAATTTGGTTTTGATAAAATTAAAAAAAAGGTTTAATCGTATAATAAAAAAACTATATTAAGATTTAAATATTAAATATAATTAACATTATAAATTTAAATGCTGAAAAACACACAACACAAAGTTTTATTACATTTAATCTATACATACATACATATTAAATTTACAGTTTGACAGTTACAGTTTTACGCTCGCAGCTTTACATATTTCTGTACATCTACCGATCGTTTATATGGTATATGTAGTAGCTATTTGAAAAACAGCCAAGTTAATTTTTTTTCTTATTATTACATGTTCGTTTTTTGCTTTCATTTTTGCCTTAAAATTTTAGTACCAACAATATACTAATAAGAAATGTAAAGAGAGGTAAGCTAGGTAAGAGCCGTTGATTAACTATTATTTTTTTAGATTCTTGCACGTATTATTTTATATACCGTTCGCGAAGTGCATTACTTGAAATGCAGTCGGTCTGAACGTTTGAAAATTATTTTTTAAATATAGTCTATTGTAGTAACAGAAATATTAAGGGAAGGCTGCACTGAAAAAGCAATTTTGATCTCGCAATACTTATGTATATGGACACAGTATCCATATTTGCATGGACTCAAAGAAAATGTTCAATGCTGCTAACGATGAAAATTACAAAAAAATAGTCAGTTCTTATTTATGATATTATTTCCATGAAAAGAAAATGAGTTCCTTATTATTTTTCATTGTACACAATTATAGGTATTGGAGTTATGTAATAAGATAAAATTAAAATAAAAATTCAAACAAAAAACGTAATGGAAAAATGGTAAAATAAATAAAATAATGAATGAAATAATAAAAAAAAACTATTTTATTGTGATTTGAGAGTTTTTCTTCTAAATTACTTTGCAAACTTATTAGACTTTCGCAATTTTCAAGGTGAAGTGCCGTTTGCGAAGAGGTGTTTCTTAAAAATAATTTCAAAGTCCGCAATACTTTCTTTTTATAATGCAAATATTACTGGTAAAATGCATTAATCGTGAAAAAAAAAACATTTAAAAAAATGCTTGTCATATCTTTTTGCTTTTTATGTCGTATGAATGTGTACCGTTCGCCATCTTCAAAATGCAATTTTTTTTTTTTAATTTTTCAAATAATGTTAAACTAAATTAGTGTAAAATCAATAGTAACATTATTTAATTACACCACATTCATTTATTAGAATTTCACTTATTTAATATTATTTAACTTTGTTACGACCAGGTATCAGCTAAACCTAAATAGTTTTGGAAATTTCGAAATACAAATTGCCATTTCTGACTGCGACGAAAATTCTACACTCATAAAAATAATTTTCTAGATTTAAGAAAACTAAGGATATATTTCTAAAATTAAGTTTCCATGAATTTAAGGCAGATACCTTTAAATAAAGTCACTTTTTTAGGGTTACTTTTTTTATGATCGAACGGGCGAATTCTCCTTCCTCCAAATTCCGCACGTACATATGTGCATATGATTCTCAACTGGTTCTATCATCTCTCGTTCTAACGCTGGCCAGCCAACTCTGCCTCACCAAAAGTGTTTGCAATTTGACAGTCTCTGTTAATAACAACTATAATATTACAACGAAAACTAAATATTATTGTTTTTTAACTATTTTATTACAACAAAAATAATATTATTGGTTATTAACAAATGCTGTAGCAACAAAATATATTACAATTTCCCTCACTTAACCTCAATTCAAGAAAAATTTCCCCTAATGCAAGAAAAATGCGCCCTGTACTCTACTTTTATAATGCAGATAACCAAAGCAAAAGTTGCAGTTTTTAGAATTTTAATAAATCGTTGAATTGGTTTTCAAATATTTATGCAATATAAATTGCCCACCTTTGAATATATATTTATATCTTCCTTACTGCCAAATATCCACTCCATCCCCTACGCTCCCGCAAGGCCCTCAAGCAACACCCACAAATCCCCTAAAGTGCTTAATGCAATCAAGGGAAAGTGAGACAGGACGCCAATAAATTAAAGCCAATCACAATCGGACTGTTGTTATCGCATATCACAACAGAACGAAGATGTCAACCGCTTGGCTCTGGGTCTTGGGCCTGTCGATTCACAAAAAATCGCGACACTGTGCGCGCAGTAATTCAAATTAATTGCCGGCAATTGTGAGTTCTCTAAGACGAAGACGCCATTTAACGCAGCCAGCTGAGCTGCAGCTGATTCGTGGGCAATTTGCGAATCTATGCAATTGTAATCGATGCTTTACAAAGTGTTTTTCATGCTTTTGAATTTTCCGGCGCGCACGGAAATGAGCTGCAAATCTCTGTGGTACCAAGCTCGCTGAGCAGACACTGTGAATGAATGAGCACCTTAGGGCCAATATTCGATGTGATGTCAATAACTAAGGATGATGTCGTGCTCATCGTTTTTGTCTCTGCGCCGACTTAATTGTTTGTAATTTAAAAAAAAAAATCTACAAGGTCGATTACAAAAAGTCGGAGCGGGTGTGCTGGACGGTGGTAAATCCCTGGCTACGCTACCAATTTGTTTTAATATAAAATGCCGGCCGGCAATTTAATTTTCGTATCACATATATCGTATGTAGTATGTGGCGGCGTCTGAAAATTGATTCCTGCTCATTATTTCATTAAGAGTGTTCGCCAGTCGACGGGGAAAGAAAAGAGAGCGGGGGCGGCTCTGCGCCTATCAAATTGTCTCCCGTGCTCCGTGATTTTTCCAGTTGCAGTTCGATTTGATTTCATGAATGGCCGGAATTGTATCAATTGAATGTTTTGGTCTTGTTATTGCAGCCTTTTGATCGTCGATAATTAAGTTGGGGGTGTGTGGTGGCTCTGCTCGCGGGTAAATACATAGATTCGAATTATTGAAGCACCGCCTCTGCTTAATTAATAAATCAAATTGTCTGATGTTAAGGGGGATTCCAGTCTTTTAAGGACTGATATCAAATCGATAATTTATTTTCACATTCAAGTTGGCCAGAAAGATCATTTTGCGGATACAAAGTTTTGTATACTGAGAAGCTCTTTACTGGGCGATCTAGTGTCTATATCGGTAACGTTGTGCTACGAGATACATTGAGTATATACATATTATACCAAATGGAATACATTTCTGTTATTATTATTTTTTACAAACTAAGCCGAGACTTGTCAATACATACATACAAATAAATTAATATTTTTTAGAACGTGTCTAAAATTTCGACAGTATGTTTTGTAAAATCAAGAAGTCTTCACTGCGTTGTGATGTATAGATGTTAAACAAACGATTCTTCTCCGACATCGTCATTTGTATGTATTTGCAAAGAGCCAATTCAACGCATGATTGCAAAACATCTAAAGCGTGTGATCATGTTTTGAAGAAAAAAATATGTTGTAAAAAGAAACGGCAAGACATCGAATAGAGAGTATATTTACCGCTAAATACCGGGTGTAGGCAACAGTCGAAAAATAGATTCCACAAAGCGTACGCGCTGGAAGCTGTGAAAGAGGCATGGAAGGAACCCTCGGAGGGGATGCTACGGAGGGACCGCCATGACATGCGGGAAAGTTTAAATTGATCTTAACGAAGCTTAATTGATTGCGCTTGTGTGAGTTGGTGCGTGTGAGCGCATTGGGTTTGTCTGCGAGAGAGTGGGAGAGAGCGCTGTACACTGGGCGAAACATGGGATCTGCAAGTGCGTGCCTTACACGAAAGACGAAAAAAAAATTGAACCATAATTTGCAGTGTAAGCAGAAATAAAAAAGGCACACTTTCTAATTGAAAGGTTTCGAATTCGAATAAGAAATATATTCAAAAAATCCCAGGTCTCATTTAAAAATTACATATTTTTGGGTGGGATGGTTTATCGAAATTTTACATTTTTCTTAACTGACTATAAATTTAATCCTTTAAAAATTAGCCACTTCTCTTTATTTTGTGTTTTTAATTTAAGTGCAAATTGAACATTGCAATATAAGTTTTACTACATACAGTTACACGTCGTACAGTTTTACAATAAATTTAATAAAAAATAAAATAATCGCAGAGTTCAGTCTGTTTATAAATGAAAAACAATTAAGAGTGGAAATATAATAATGTTAGGAGATTTCGTTAACGACTGAATTACTGAAAATATCAGCGATGTTTTCAACTTAAAGCAGCTGTTTCCAGACAACTATCACGATACATCGCCAATACTCTTAGTAATTCAGTCTTCAAAGAAATATTCTGATTAACTTTTTCTTTAAAAAATATTTCTATCTCTGTCTTTAGAGGTTATACAATAAAAAATAATTCAAATTTAAATGTAGAAAAACAAATAAAAAGTAAATAAAATGAACCGGACTGGCTGTGGAAAGAAATCCATGTTTTATATGAGAAGTTTGATTTTTTTGAAATATATTAAATTAATTATGAATTTAATGAGTTGGTTTCGAGGGTTTAAATATAATGATTGTTCTATCAGAACATCTCGGTCAACTTAACCTTTTTTATTAAACAACCACTTTTTATTTAAAACACAAATACTGGACAATCATTCCTGAGTCCAGGATATTAAATTAAAGCTAAATAATAATTATTGATTTCTCAAAGACAGACATCTAAAGCTGGAGGGATCCAAAAGAAATTTTCTACATTTTTTCAATCTTGGAAAATTGGTAATAACTCAAGTTCCGTAAATCTGTAAATCGAATGAAGGAGCAGACGAGAAAGAAATCTTGTTAAGATCGAGCATTTTATCATTAAAAGTGGCAAGAATTCTTTCAATAAACATCAGAGCTTGAGTTTTGGTAATTTAGAAATGTTTATGCCCTGTACTTATTTATGAGTTATGAGCAAGGTAAAAATAAAGTTGTTTGTCAATTATTATTTTCTCATAACTCCTGTTATTATTAACTATTTACGATCCCTGTTTTTAGCCCCCTCCCTCTTGCTGCGCTATAGCGAATATCAAGTCCGTCCACGAATACACAGTAAAGAATCCAAGTTTTTTGTTTGTTTATTTCAGATTATCAACGGGTTGCATTGTTTATGCCACACACTGAGCGTAGATCAGTTAAATCTTTGGACACGCCAACTTAAGACGAAAGATTTGCTAAGGGAAGGGTTTGCCAATATACGACAGGCGCTAATGAAGTACACAATTCGGTTACGGGATTGGTGGTTGGTAGCGGCTGTTCCGAGCCCGCTTAGGCGTTGGCGAAATCAATGCCCTTCTGGATGTTCTTCTTCAGCTCAGGGATGGCTGCCTCCAGCAACTTCTTCTCATAATCGTTGAGCTTGGGTAGGCCCAGGTTTTCCTGCACTCCGTTCTTGCCCAGCACCAGGGGTGTGGAGAAGAAGGTGGCCTCCGTGACGGTGGACTGAACATAGGAGCACTCAATCACGTTCTTCTCGCCGTTGAGACCCTTAAGCAGAGAGCCGGCGAAGCGGGCGCCAGCATACGCCATGGACAGAGTGGCGGATCCAGCTCCGGCCTTGGCCTTCACCACCTCAGTGCCGGCCTCCTGAATCCGCACGGTCAGCTTCTCAATGGTGTCCTGGTTGCCCTTGAACTGGGGCTGGCTCTGCGACAGCACGGGCAGAATGGTCACACCCGAGTGGCCACCAATCACGGGAATTTGCACGCTCTGGGGATCCACTCCCAAGGCATGACCGATAAAGGCGCGGGCACGCACAACATCCAGGGTGGAGACACCGAAAAGACGCTTGGGATCGTAGACACCAGCCTGGAATCGTACACGAAATTCATAATATTTCCATTTCTAAGAGTTGGTTTTTCATTGTTTACCTTCTTGAGGATCTCGGCAGCAATGGGCACGCAGGTGTTCACCGGATTGGTGATGATGGCCACCAGGGCCTTGGGGCAGTTCTTGGCAATGGAGTTGGAGATGTCCTTGATGATGCCGGCGTTCACATTGAACAGATCATCGCGGGTCATGCCGGGCTTGCGGGGCACACCGGCGGGAATGACGACCACATCGGATCCTGCAAAAACATACGCGAAATATATTTGAGTTTTTATTCGGTGGCACTTTGATCTTTGCTCTGCGTCCAATCTCTGCACTGATAAGTAGTAGCCGCTTCTGATTACGTCGTTATAAATACCAATAGCATTTCTTCGGTGGTAGCTCAGCCATATACATATGTACACATATAGTCTTAGGAGCTTATCTTATCACAGCATAAAACACTTTGCCTATGCAAATCACATGAATGTGAATTTTAGGGTTCAAAACTGTTTCTTACGTAGTGCCATTTGTTCTGCTGCATGGTTCCTGCATTGATATTTCGCCAAAGCTTAAGCTTTTTGTAATTGGCAATTTTATTTTATAAAGCGGTGCTTCGTGTTCCAAAGACATACAGAAATACAACAAAGCCTAGCCTTGTAGCTGGCTTTTAATGAATAAGAATATAAAAACCACTAAAAATACTACTAGAAAATTCTTTATAATGCCTCTGAAATACTTGCTTTATAACTTGCCATCGAATATCACATTATTAATTTTATCTAGGAAGAATTCAAATCAGAAGAAAATGCTATAATCGAGTGTACTTTGCTGGAGATACCTTGTTAGCAAGTCTTTAATTAAATTATCAAAAAATGTTAATGTTTGAATGTATCTTTTTACTCTTTATTGTCATATATTTAAGTCTCTAATCAGAGGTGTTAATAAAGACGCACGGACAGACGGACGTGGCGTTGTTGCCTCTAGATACAAAATTATTTATTTTTCGAATAGGCTTAAGACAGCTTATGTGTTATGTGGCAGACACCTTTCGTTTTATAACTAATAAGGGAAAAAATATTGCAGTACATTCGCATTATCAATACATTTTTTTAAAGTGTAATATCGGTTAAATGATCTCCCCTGTCGACCCCTCCCCCATTGCTTGCCAACTTTTCCACTGCACCCAGTGTACATAACCTCACTCGCTTCGCTGGCCTCTGCCCTCTACTCACCCTTCAGGGAATCGCCCAGCTGGTCGGCACCAATGAATCCGGCGGTCTTGCTCTTGGTATCGATGTGCGACAGATCGGCGGCCACACCGGGCGTATGTACAATATCGTATAGGGCCAGGTCGGTGACCAGGGGATTCTGCTTGAGAAGCAGCGACAGGGGCTGGCCAATGCCTCCAGCGGCTCCGCAGACGGTCACCTTGTAATTGTTCTGCAGCAGGGAACATGGGAAATAAAATCGTTATGCCAGGTAGTTAGGTAATAAGCTAGCAGCATCTTTGCTGGCAGCAGAGCAAGCAGCTCCCAGTAAAAGATGCAATTGCCGCCTGTTACGTAAACAGTTGCAGTTGCCGATGTGGGGGGCCAGTTCTGACCGGGTTTTCCTGCTTACCTGCTGGCTGATCGAGAAGTTGCGCACTCCCTGCAGGGCCAGTTGCTTCGTCACTTGCTTCAGCATTTTTGCAATTTATTTGGTACAAAAAGAGTGGGTTAAACAATTAAACAAGCGCCAGCCAAATCCCGCAAGCCAATGAAGCAGATTTGCGAATCTCTTTTGTTGTTGTTCCTATTATCGCGGCGGGGGTGAACTTGGGACTGCCAACTGATACGAAAGCTTTTACTCGGACGCAAGCTTTTTAGTTTTCGCAATTTTCTCCAATGGATTGGTAGTAAGCGCAGCCAGCAAGAATGCATTTTCCGATATTTTATTATTAATCTTAACGGATTTACAGTTTTTCCGTTAAAACAGTATTATTATTTGAGAAGATTGCTCCCGCTCTCACTATGGGACTGCCAACTGGTTGTGCGTCCAGCCAGAAACTGCTTTGTCAAAACAATAACTGCTTGCCGGCCGAGTAGTAACGGAACTAGTTCTCGCTCCCCAGCAAGCTGGCAGCCCCGCTGGGCCGCCGCGTCCCCGTTGGCAGTGCCGCAGTCTCAGTTTTTTTTTTTTAATAAAGTGGGAGTGATATCGTTAGTTCTGGATTTCAGGCATGATATTCTGGCTGCAAACACTTAAGCCGACAAGCTTTCAATGTAAGTTTCTCCTTTATTTTTCGACATATGTATACATATTTAATCATCCGTTTTACGCTCACAGTTAATTGTCCCCCAAGATGTCATCTCTTCGGCTGAGCCAGCAGCAACGAGACCATTTGACCCTTCTCCAAAGACCTGCCAGCGATGTTGTGGAGCTGTGCAAGTCAGCCTTTGATTACCTAATAAATGGACCCAATCCCAGCCGCTACGAAACGATGGCAAAGAAGTATATTGACTCCTGCAGCCCGGAGGCAGTGCAGCGGGCTGTAGAAGCGCTGATATCGCTGCTGATAAGCGTGACCACCCGGGTCAGTGCTGGTACTTCCGCTCATATGCAGTCGGTTCTGCGTCAGACATTCCCCGAACTCTCCAGCGATGTGCTGGAGGTCCTCGAACAGTTCGTCACGAGCAAGCGGAACTTTGTGGAGGGATCGATTAAGTCGGCCAACATACGTGCCTATCGCCTGGTCAACTTGAACTGGCGGCTGGAGGTGCGCACTGCCTCGCGTAGTCTGCTGGATCAGTGCACCGTCTGCATCGTCATGAAGCTCTATCTGCACACCGAACCGAAGAACGAGAATAGAGAGCTGCTTTCGGTGGACTTGAGCGACCGCAGCGAGCAGGAGCTGGCGACCATGGAGGAGGACGGGAGGAGGCATCGAAAGGATGTGATAGTGCAAACTGATGTCAGCAGCTTGGTGCACATGATCAAAACGCTGGAGGACGCGCTGGCAGAGTCAAAGACACGACGTGTCCGCAACATCGTTGATGCCATCCACTGATGTCTCCAGAAACCGCCTACTTGTTAAGCTACTTTAGTCTGGACCAATTTATTAAAACTAAGACTAACTATAAAAAGTGTTGGATGCCATGAAATCATTGCGAAGCTGCAAGAGCTTCGGCAGCGGCTGTCTTCAGCGCTACCTTCTTGCGCTGCCGGTTTTCCTTCTTTTCCTCGGGGGTCTTTCGCAGCGCCTTAACGCGTCGCGTCTGAATCGATCCTGTCTGCTGCTTGCCCAAATGGACGCGTCCCTTGGTGTTGCCCAAGGCGTCTGTGCTGATGTTCTTCTTCTTACCGACCTTCAGTTGCTTGGGTTGCTTGCGCGCCTGCTTGTACAGATCCTCGCTGGCGATCTTTGTCCGCCTTATGGCAAAGTCGGCCGAGGGTCCGATCTCCTCCAACTCGATGCGGGGTGTCCGCTGTCCCGATTTCTTCAGCAGGATCCTATAGGAGCGCATCAGGATGTTCATGTCGTCGGTCACCGTGAAGCTGAGGACATGCTCGATTCCCTGGAGACGAATCGACTCCACCTTCTCCCGCTGAAATGTGTCGATGAAGAGGTTCCGAAGTCGCCGCAGTTCCTCAGTCTGTGACCACTGTGGTCCGTTGAACACCAGGCAGGGTTTCACGCAGGTGCCAATCTTCTCATTTTTGAACTCGGAAATGGCCTGATATCTCTTAATGCCCAACTCGAACATGTCCAGCACTTCATTCTCGAAAATCCTGCCTAAAATTATGTTGTCAGGACGCTTCTTCGATGTGGAACCAAAGGAAAACAGCGACGCATCGTTCTTCATTGTTAAACTATAGAGACAGAGAGATTTAAATCGAAATCAAGCAAGTTTACAGCTTCCAAACCTACAACTCTAGGGAGGAAGGGTCGTCAAAGGGCGTTATATCGTTCTTGCGGTTCAGTACTTTCACAAGAGGCTTCTTCAGCGCTTGAAGGTCCTTCATACACAGCTTCACATTGCCGCCGCATTTCCGTCCGTCCAGAAAAAGCATTGTTCGGGCAGATTCAATCAACTGTGGCTCCCTGGCCAGCAGAACCTTCTTTCCCTTGCGGGTTTTTGGTTTTCTAGAAGCATAGAAGTATGCATTTAAGTGTGCATTTATGAATAGCCGATTAGTGTTTCTTACCTGATGCGTAAAAGCGACATATTTCAATGCTTTATTTAATAAAAACAGAACAACTAATGTTAAATTGAAACGCACGTGTAAGCAGTGTAGCCAGAGGAAAATTTGGCTCTGACCCTAAAAAATCCCAAAAAGATAAAAAAAATTCCCTTCAAAAATCCACATCTCATATTCAAGCCACACCTGATATTCGAACCACATCTGATACTACAACCTCTGATCTCGTATGAGTCCCCAGTGCTACCCATGTCCTCGTTCATGAGCGAACAGTCATGTTAAATTCAAATTTTAAACGCATTTACTAAAAAAAACATTTTATGACTAAATTAAAATTATGTTTGTCTATTATAGCAGCTTAAATTTTTTTTTTTAATATAAGTATAGATTTAATTGCTACCACAGAAAACTCTTAATTGTGAACGGATTTTGTATTCCCCGTTAAGTATAAACCAAAATGAGAGTAGCAAAGTGTTGCTAACAGAATTTTGCTTTATTTTTATTTTTCTTTGGTCATTGCGCGGGAAACTGCAGGTGTGTTCAGCCTCTAGTGGTTTAAATTTATATATTTCTTATTGGCATAAATATTTCGATTTATCGATGTAACGTTCAAAATTGGCAGTTAAATATTTTATTTATTCAAGATTCAAGATTGCACAAAGTTTGATAATTTTATTTCATATGTCGGGGAGTTTGGAGCTTATCAAATGCGCCTGCTGATGGTTATGCTGCTGGCCGCCTTTCTGTATGCATTCACTTACTTTGGCCACATATTCCTGGTACTCGTTCCTGACGATTCAAAGCAATGATTAAACATGACGTAATAATAATTTAATAAATAAGAAATTTAGAACTCTCCGACTCGAGGAGCAATTTAAATGTATTGGAAAAATATACATAATATACGTCCGGTCTATTCGGAAAATAGCCAGTTATAAAAATATGAAATCCACGAACCGGAGTATTGTATTATTATTTAAAATAATTTATTTAGTCGGATCATCATTCAGCGGTCCATTCAGCAGGCATCATAATCAGGGGAGTGTCCAAGCATCAGAAACTTAAGTTTTATATCCGTATTGCAGACACATTCCCCAGACCAGGTTTTTTCGTCTTATGTATGTATAAACTTTGGTGACTTACATCGCTTGGAACTTTGTAACGAACATCTATAAACAATGACAAGGCTTGATGTTACGGGTGGACTTGAGCGCACGCAAAAATGTTCCTCGGCTATGGCTCGTCAGCAAATGGTGTGGATCTTTGCTCTAATCCACCAACGCCTCTTCGATTATTATACCCACTCAGATTGCGTGCTATGACAAACCAATAACAACTACTCTAACCGGTGAGAAACACACACTCCTACATTTTGGCTATTGTTGGGCTCAAAGCCCTATGCACCTGTGATCGGGTCTACCGCTTTTCCACCTCAGCTGTTAATGAGGCGCCATCGGCCCGCCCTTCCATTGGCCGTTCCATTTCCTTTTCCCTTCTTCAAGAACGGCCCCTTCGCGGTCTTGGCTTCTACGGGGGTCTCATGTCCGCCGAGGACAAACACTTATTTTATCACATTATAAACATATTTAGTTACGAGCTAACAAACATAAAATCCTCAAAAATAATATCGCCTAAAATACACATTAAAATCCACATTAAATACGAGCGAATTGTATAAAAACAATAATTAGACAAAATATAATAAATCGAATAAATAGCTTAAAATTTATAAAAATGTGCAATAAATATAAAAATTTTAATTAAAAATGCAGCATGCCTGATCTCTCTTAGTTTCCCTAAAATATCTTTGAACTTAATTTAAATAATTTCTTTGAATTTATGCCTTTTAAATTTCCTACATTTTTTTTTTTATATTCTTCTTTGATATTAAAATTCGTTTCGCTCAAGACTCGATAAACCGCAAGAGTACAAGCACTAACCATACGACATATGTTGTATGGTTAGTGGTACAAGCCAACGCTCCCAATACGATATTGGCTGAGTGAGTTCTGCGCTCGACTTTAATAACTACTCATTTGCTCCGTTACAGCTATTCACTGCTCTTTACTGATCAGCTCAATTTTTGGCAATTTTTCTTTTTCCTTTTTCTCTATATTTCTTTTCTCTTTTTTTTAAGCCGACCACTCACACCAAATACAAAAAAAAAAAAAACAAAATCCAAAATCCAAAATCCAAAATATCCGCTAAAATAATTTAACCATTTTTTTTGTAGTTCTTTTTTTTGTTTGAACGCTCACCAAATATTTTCCAGCATCCAACGAAGAAAGCGCTTTGTTCGGGGACACCTGAAACTTGCTGCGAAAGGAAAGTTTTTATGGGGACATGTGGATTTTTATTTTTTTATTAATTTCTTTTAACCTTTAACTTTTTTTCTTGGTTTGGGGTAAGTCGCCTGCTAAAATTTAAACATATGTGAGCTGAGCTCACTTATTAAAATTGTAGTTTTAGAAATTTTCACAGAACTCAAACGCATTTCACAAAATTACACGTTAAAAAAACATAAAATCAAATCAATTTGCAGTGTATAAAACAATTAAGGGGGGACATATGAGTAACTGGCCAAAAAAAAGGCGATTTTCAAGAATTTTTTTTGGCCAAATGAAAAAAGCAAATCGAAAAATTTTAAAGTAGGTTTTATAATGTTATATGTGAAGTACAAAATACATTTTTTTGGAATAAATCGAAAACAAAATGGCGGCTGTGCAGCATTTCTTCGTAGGCCCTATTTTTTTGAAAGTGGTCCATGGCCGGAAACCTAACGTCCTTAATATTTGATCTAGAAAAAAAATCAAATTTTGTTAGTTTCTGTATCTCAACCGATATTTTGATTTTAGGCAAAATGGTGAGTGATTAAATAAAATGTTCAATTTTCATGAAAAAAACGTCACAAAATTGTTGATTAAAAAGAAAAGTAAGCAAAAAAAATTTTGTTAGTTTCTGTATCTCAATCGCTATCGACACACGTAGGATTTTTTCGATATTTTGATTTTAGGCAAAATGGTGAGTGATTAAATAAAATGTTCAATTTTCATGAAAAAAAACGTCACAAAATTGTTGATAAAAAAAAAGTAAGCAAAAAGAATGTTGTTAGTTTCTGTATCTCAATCGCTATCGACACACGTAGGATTTTTTTGATTTTAGGCAAAATGGTGAGTGATTAAATAAAATGTTCAATTTTCATGCGAAAAAAACGTCACAAAATTGTTGATAAAAAAAAAAGTAAGCAAAAATAAAAAAAAATCCTACGTGTGTCGTTAGCCATAGGTATTTTGGATATACTGTCAAAATTTCAGATCGATCGGTTAAGATTTGTTCGAGTTATGTTTTCGGCCAACTCAAAAAAAGTTGTTTTGAGAAAAACGCGTTTAAAGTTTTAAAATCGTATATGATTACATGTAAGGCATCGCCGCAGAATGGAAAATTTCGACACTTAGAAACTTTTGCCGGACTCTATCTTTTGATATGTTATTTTTAAGACCCTAAAGTATTTTTTAAGCAAAAAAAAAAATTGTTCGATTTTTAAAAAAAAGTTACTCAGATGTCCCCCCTTAAATTAATAAGGCCAAAAAAATACAAAAAAAAAACGACATTTTCTTTTTCTTTCCTTTTATGATCTCTATCCTCTTTCTTTCTCCTCTTTTCTCTTTACTCCTCTTCACCAGTTATGCTAGGTTAAATTTTCTTTTGCGGCCGACACTTTATCCCGTTTTTTTTTCCACTTAGTACTCTGCTTATTTTTCCCTTTTCTTGGACGGATTTTCACGATTTACATATGGAATTTTTAGCGCGAGAAAACCGAGATCAGGGGCAGGGACACAACCAAAAAAACAACGCCCGCAGCGGTTGCCCTTTATTTATCCAAACTGGGACGATCCCTCGACGTTGTTCGACGACTGTAAGTTCCGTAGGCACTGGTCTCCCTCTCCGCCGCCAAATCGCTCCAATGCGAACTTGGTAGGTTCTCGGCTGCTAGTCGGTCTTCGAGTTATTCTTCTTTTTTCGCTGCCGAACCCCTAATCCATTCGAATCGGCCACAAAAAAAATTAAATTCGATGGCCTCTTCCGTTTGAACGCCAGCAATTAAATCTTTCACTTTTTCCGGATCAGCACAACTTTTACTGCGAAAGGTTCAAAGGGAATAGAACGCTACTGCCGCTTGCCCATGGCGCCAAACCCCTTAACAGCCGATCTGGAACCCACTCTCACTAGAACTCATCTGACAATTCGCCCTGTTGACCTATGCTGCTTTCTCTTAGCCAGCGAATAGAGTTTATCAACCGACCCACAGATGGCGCTTGCTCTGCCTATTTTACATTGTCTACCAGCGCTACAACTTGTTTGACATTCATTTTTATTCCTGTGCCTATTTAATCTGACAAATGTAAACCACGGACATTCTACCGTAAAATTAAACTTATTTTATTATACAATATATTTTACTTACGTTCCGTTGACTAAAAAATATTTTTAGATCACACTTCTTAGCTTACTCGGTATCAATAACAGATTAATCTGAATTTGCACATATACTTATTTTATATGAAATTAATATTCTTTATTTAATTTAAAGTTTTTTTTTCTTTTTTTTTTTGGGAAAAAAAAATAATGAAATTTTATTTGAATAGTGCACCGTCACCTAAATATTTGGCAACTAAACCTAATTCGAATTTAATTCTATGTTTACAATGCTTAGTTATGGAGGAGTATTAAGTTAAGTTATGTTTACATAATTTGAAATGATTTTCATGTTTTGTCTGATATATTATGTCAAGACCCTATCGGGGAGGTCTTGAGGGTGGTCACGTTTAAGTTAAACAAAACATTTACGAAAACTATATTTTTATTTTTTTGTTAATATGTTTCCCAGCAATATAAATAAATTTAATCTAAAACCTAATATAATTATTATTTTTTTTTTTTCAAATAATTTCAATGCACATATACTTCTTTCCCTGAGGTAACTCTCTGCCTGCGTAATGCTATAAATTTGATTGCTTCATCTTTCATTTATACTAAGATTGGCACACCGATGCAGTGTTGCCGTTTTAGCCTTTTTCCGGACAGCTCTGTCCGGTTTTCAGCTACCTCAGCCGGAAAAAATTTAAAACATCCCCTAGCCTTTTATCTGTCCTTTTTTATTTTGGCCTGGCCTTTTTTATCCGCTTTTTATTTTTGCGTAAAGTGCTGAAAAGTAAGTAATAAGGACTCGGATGGAAATAACCCATTTATGGAATTGGCAACATTTGCTCTAGAACTGCTGTCGCTGCCCTGGTCAAATGCTGAAGTTGAGCGTGGTTTTAGCCAAGTTACATTGGTAAAAACCAGTGTTGCCGTTGACAGTGTTGCCTTTTTCCGGAGAGATCTGTCCGGTTTTCAGCCGCCTCAGCGGGAATACATTTAACATCCCCTAGCCTTTTATCTGTTCTTTTTTTATTTTGGACTGTGTTGGGACGCCCCTGGGTCCCGGGTTTCACCACGTACAACAAGCGCCTGGTTGTAGTATACTGATAGCAACAGCGCTGAAATCTTTATTTAATCTTGTTAAAAAATAACGAAGTTTTACATTTTCTCTGATCTTACACTTGTGGTTTGCCGCTCTTCAATTCACAAAGTGAGTTACATATATAGCGGTCTCATTCTCGCAAAAAATGGTGTTTTACAATACTAATTTAGTGTTGGTCAGAACAATTTCGGTGTTATACAACGCTAAACAAATTCAAATTACCGCCTTTTCAAATTGGGCATTTAGCGCGGGCAGCGAATCTTCGCCAGCATCGCAACAGACTGGCCTTTTTATTTTTGTGTAAAGTGCGGAAGCAACCAATCTAATGAAAATAAAAGTTTAGAATCTTGTAATGATGACATTGACGATGTTCTAAACGAGTTGGCAAACAATAAAGAGTAATATTACATAAAATGTATGGAAAAAATATTTTGTCTTGTTTTTTGTCCTTTTTTTGAAATTTTTGTCCTTTTCTATCCTTTTTTTATAATCAATCTAGTCTTTTTTTGTACCGAGCTGACGGCAACACTGCACCGATGTTTGTATACCCTCAATCAATCGGACGACTATATCATATAGCTGACATACAAATGTTCAAAAAATTGTTAGAAAAAAATTATAACTTTGCTGTTTTTCAACAGTTTTGCATTATTTTTAGGATATGGTCATTTCTTATTACTTCAGAATTTCGTTTTGAATTTTATGAAAATCGGACGACTATATCATATAGCTACCATACAAATGTTCGATAAATTTTTAGAAAAAAAATTATAACTTGGATGTTTTTCAACATTTTTGCACCATTTTTGAGATATGGCGATCTTTTATTATTTCAGATTTTCGATTTTAATTTTATGCAAATCGGATGACTATATCTTTTAGCTGTCATAGGAACGATCGGGAAATATAATAATATAAGAGCGTCTTCATCTGTTTTAATCGTCGTCGTTTTTAATCATCTTTTGTCGTCGTGGTTTTCACTTTATTAGTCCGATTTCTTTAGGAATACAGTCACGGACAAAAGTCTACGTACGACCCATATTTTGCTTACCACGCAAACACAATGATGTTTTTCGAAAAACTAATAATGCAGTCTTGTAATACACTTATATTTGTTAGGATTAAGCAAAAAAATAAAATGTTTCAACCAACTCCCTTCAAAATATTCAAAAAATACGAAAATGTACCCTTGACAAAAGTGTACGTACGACTCTACTTTTCTACGAATTAACTTATTCTGAGAATCTAAAAAGAGCCGTTACTTGTTGGATAGGATTTTGCTTTGCTCTATTATTCTTTTTTAGTTTATTTGGAAGCTCTGATATAGTAGCAAGTCTATAAATATGGCTCATCGTAAAGAAATTTCACTCGAAGTACGAAAATTGGTAATAAAACACAGAGAAGAGAAAAAAAGTCTGGCAGAAATTGGAAAACTATTAAACCTAAGGAAGTCTACAGTTCAGACTATAATAGAAAATTATAAAAACACCGGAAATTTGGAAAAAAAAAGCCTCGGAGTGGTCGTCCCAAAAAGCTGGATTGGAGAGATGTCTCCTTTATTTTGAAGGAAGTGGGAAAAAATCACATAATAAGTGCTCCAAAGTTGTTGGAAGACATTGAAATAAGGTCTAAAAAACGGTACATCCAATAACCATTCAAAGAACGCTAAATTATAACGGTTTACACAGCCGAATCCCAAGAAGCAAGCCGTTAATAAGCGAAAAAACCGGAAGCTCCGCTTGGACTTTGCCTTAAAATACAAAGATAAGGACTACAATTTTTGGAAAACCGTTTTTTTTAGGGACGAATCCAAATTTAATATATTTGGAAGTGATGGCAGAGCGAAGATTTGGCGAAAGGTAAACACAGCGTTACATCCCAAACATCTGCTTCCAACGGTGAAACATGGCGGAGGCAATGTCATGGTTTGGGGCGCTGTAGCTGCTTCGGGAGTCGGAAATTTGATATTTATTCAAGGGAATATGGATCGGTATCAGTATAAGGATATATTGCAACAAAATCTGAAGGCTGTCGACGACAAATTAGAGCTTGGGCAAAGCTTGATATTCCAACAGGACAACGATCCGAAACATACGGCCCATATTGTGAGAGACTGGTTGCTGTGTAATGCCCCACGACAGTTGAATACTCCACCACAGAGCCCGGATTTGAACATAATAGAGCATACTTGTGAGATCTTAGAAAGAAAAGTGAGAAAATTCGATATTACGAGTGCTCCAGTCCTAAAAGAAAAGCTTCAAGCTGCTTGGCAGGATATAACACCTGGGGAGCTACGAAACTTGGTGGAGTCAATGCCGAGGCGTCTTCAGGCTGTTATTGAAGCACGTGGAGGTCCTACCAAATATTAATATAATATTTAATACAAGAAATTTTCCTTAATTTATGAAATACTTTAGTCGTACGTACACTTTTGTCAATGACAATTTTCTGTTTTTTTGCCATATTTTCTTAAGGATACCAATGAAGTATAACTTTTGTTATTTGTTCCTAATAAATATAAGTGTGTTACAAGACTGCATCATTAGTTTTTCGAAAAACATCATTGTGTTTGCCTAGTAAGCAAAATATGGGTCGTACGTAGACTTTTGTCCGTGACTGTATATTTACTTCTTAAGAAATGTATTTTGATTGTTATTTTAGTTGTATTAATGTTCGTTTAGGTGTTTTTTTTTAATTTTTGATTTTTTACTTTAGTCTGTTCTTAAATTAATTGTATTTTTTTCATTTTCAGGATAAGAATTCCTTTTTTGACAAACGCCATTCGACAGTCTATAGAGACTGGGGCTATAACGTTCTCAGGAAACTTAACTAACTTGGACTACAATATTATATATACAATTTGGCATGTCAAAAGTTAATAGTAGTAGGTTTAAAAACCATACTATGCCTAATAAGTGGCGTAAACTTGTACTTGAAAGTTACAAGCGGGCCATAAAGGAATGTAATTTAAAATTTTTAACTCCTGTTTCATCACCAAAGGATGAAATTAAAGAATGTGCCGATCTCTTTTTGCCGAATATAAAAGGCCACACTCTGGATTCTGAAGATTTCCAGTAGTGCAGTTTCAATTTCCCCACCCAACCCGATAGACGAAAGCCTTGTTGAAGCAAAATTAAAATGTCTTCGCAAGGCTTGTTGGGATGGTAATATATCTTTAAATATTGATGTAGAAATTATTGAATGCAGTCCTAATCGGGTTCGAGTAAAAGAGCCATGCCGATTATTATTTGCAAAGCTACAAATGCAGGGCTTTGAGGAAATAATTGAAAATTGCTGTTAAAATTTTTCCGAAAAACAAAGCATAGAGCATGTCTTAAGGGAGAATTTTTACTCCTTTAATAATGCATGCTCCATAAATTTTAAATCGATACGAATTAATCAAAAATCGTTTGTACAGATCCGTCGTGTAAGTTTTACATGTTTAAAGGGTCTTATAATGGATTAGTTCAAGTTTTTTTTAATAAATTAAACTTGACTCACTCCATTAATTCAAAAAAGACTACACAGTGTAGGGCCATAAATCGGTTTCTTGCCAAGCAAGAAATTAAGGGCAACACTGCTTTCAAATTTAGAAATAAGATAATAAAGAAAGCCAGTACAAATAGGGCATTAGTTGGCAATGACCAAATGATAAATGATAATTTATCATATTATAGAAATTTAATTTCTGAAGTAAATGCAAAAGAGGACTTTGAAAAAGATCCCTTTAAGGATGCATTTGAAATGAGGTGCAACAATTTTGCCCATTATATTCAGCATCTTTCAACTAGGCTAGACGTGCATTTATGGGACAAAGACCACATAGATCTGTTCCTTAATCAAATTAAAAATGATACGTTGCACAAAGATGCAACAGGATGTGTTGGGAAGCCAATGAAGTTTATAGGCAAAAGAATATATCTCTACTCATTGGTGGCGCACATTCCAGAGCATCACATGGTGTATCCTGTGGCACATGCTAATTTGTCGAACCACACTGCCTATGATATTGGTCTCTTTCTATACGACCTAAATAGGTTTTGTAAACAAAATAAATTCAGTATGCCAATATGCAAACGCATCATTCCAGATGTCAGTTTTGCAATCATCCAAGCTGTTCTAAAGAAATTTAATGACTTGGATGTCATATCATATAATACCATGTGTTTTAATTTGTTGTATCATAAAAGTTAAATATTTCCTGCAGTATACGTTTAGTACGAGCCATTATGCAAAAAGATTGTGTTCCGACATAGACAAAACTGTTGGATTGGCAAACGTTGCATTAAGGGATTTTTTAAGAAATGCCCTAGGTCTGGCCTATAACATAATCACTGTCAGTGACTTAGAGAAGTGGTTCTTCAATGTGGTAACCATTCTTCTTTCTAAAGTCATAAACAGAAGGGTACACGAGGCTACTTCATATTTATTAGGTACTACGTCAACTGCTTTTGATTTGGCAGAGCATGAAACATATGCAAAGCCAATTAAAAATAATGGTGATTATTCACTTAATACCATTGCTGGTAAGAGTGAATTTAAACAACGATTTACGATAATTACCTCTGAAGCATTAAAAATCATTTCAGAGGAATCAAAAATCGGGAAAGAAAACCTATTTTATCATCCAAAAATGGTGGATGTTATTTTAAGAAAATATATAGTTTTTGCGCCATTTTGGACCAATATAATGGGAATTTTTATCGATCCTAGCAATAAAAGACCCAGCAATTATCCAATAAATTCCATGTTTAAGACACTAAAACACAATGTTCTAAAAAATAAGCAGGGACTAAAACTTGGTAGATTCATTCGTAAAATGAATGATTTTTCAACCTTTGTGGTGCGGCAACTTGAACTTGCACATCCAGAATTTTCAAGTTCCCCATTGACTCATGGTACTGTTATTAAAGCTAAACCAAAAAAGTTTACTTCAAAAAAAAAATGAGCGTACAGCCGATATGTTGTCAAATAAAAAATTGTCAACTGTTAAAGAGAGTTGGCAGAAAAAAGGCAACAAAAAACTCAAAATAGGGTTATTCAAGGGAGATTTTTCAGGACCTAATATTGTCTGTGAATCGAATTTAAATAACACACAAGGAACAATTGATTCAAATTTAAATGCTTCGATACAATTAGAACATTCTTACTCTTTTATGGTTAACGCACTTAAAATGGAGGAGAACTTTAAAAATATTCTCAAAAAAAGCATTTAAAGCAGGTACGATTTTAACAAAAAAAAAACCTCTTTACGTGCTAAGTTGTACGACTATGTTTGAGTCTGTACATATGTACATTGAATTCAAATCAATTTATATGTATATCTTCTTGAATTGGATGACATACTTACAATGCAGAACAAACAGTGGCTCTCTAACTTTGTATTAGATGCAGCTTTTACTGCTATAATATATAGCCATGATGACGTACCGTGTCAAGCCGCAGGTGACCAAAATGATAAAAAAAAAATTCGACACCTGGTCGTCATCTACCGATCCTCCGTCTTGTTGAGACGCAGCGAGGGACGTCGACGCCTGGTCGTCATCTACCGATCCTCCGTCTTGTTCCGTTGCTGGACGAGTCGGTACCCACGGCATTGAATTGGCCCAATTTGGGGTGCTGGTGGCTCCGTCGTTGGACGAGTCACTGGATGAGTCGGTAACCACGGCAGTGGTATGAGCCAACTTCGGGCTGCTGGTGTCGTCACTGAACGAGTCGGTACCCTCGGCGTTGGTATTGGCCCACTTCGGGCTGCTGGCTCCGTCGCTGGCTCAGACGGACCGGAATTTTCCGCCTCAGCAGCTAATTCTATAACAACAGAATTTTTTGTTACAGCAATCTTCGCGCGAAACATGTCTTCAAATGTAAACGCACCACACGCACAGACTTGTCGGCGCCAGATCTTCTGGGCAGAAAAAAGCTCATTGAAAAATACTGAAAAATACTGATACCGATACTATTAAAATTATAGCTAGAGATAGTCCTATCGCTAAAAACAAGGTTGCCCAACAATTTTTAAGTAATCTAAAAAAAAAATAACAAAATAATCAAAACAATCAAAAGAAGCAAAGCAAAATGTCTTCCAGTTCCAGTGAAAGTGAAAGTGAAATGCAGAATTCAGAAATAAATGAACAACACTTGACATTGTTAAAGACATGGACATTTATCAGTGTTCTGACTTTCGGCAGTGGATAGGAAATTATATGCAAACGGTAGAGTGAATAGTTCCGTCAACCTTTTGCATACCGTAACTGAAAAGGCCTATGAGAAGCCGTATTACCTCCTGGTGGATGGCTTACATTTGCCAATAGTAAGTACCAATACATATACAATATGAATGTATAAAATACAAATAAAACAAAACAAAAGATTTATGATTGTACTTATTTAATTTAAGAATTGTATGTTATTTTTTAATTAAAAACAAGAAAGGAAACTAACTTCGGCACGCTGAAGTTTGTATACCCTTGCAGATTGGTTTTCATATTTATATTATAAATTATAATGCCGAAAACAGACACTAAACAGAGTTTCATAACACTTTACCTATACTTATTATGTTTACAGTTAGGCAGTTACAGTTTGACATTCCTAGCTTTACATTTTCTCTACATCTACCGATCGCTCCTATGGCAGCTATATGATATAGTTGTCCGATTTTCATAAAATTTATACCAAAATTCTGAAAAATAAAATAAGCCTATATAAATACGTTGAAAAACAAAGAAGCTATAATTTTTTTTTCTAAAAATGTATGCCATTTATTATATTTTATTATATCCTTATCCTTTTCAGCAATCTCAAAGACGACAACGACGAATTGTACCAGACGTTTTTGCCCTGTGGTCCTGCGATGGATGGACTTCGGTTCCAAATCGTGTATCTCGATTTGTCCAAGTCGTCAAGCTTAAATTTTAAATATGTGATCCACAGAATTTTAACAAAATTACAAAATTTAAAGGTGGACAAAAATTTAATAGCCATTGTGGCAGACGGCTTTACGCAACATTACTCGCTGTATAGTAACGCAGATATTCCCTATGCTGTGCGACGCTTTACATTATAAAGCAATTCTGTAGAAGCAGATGCCCAACAATATTTTAAAAATTAATTATATCTTCAAAAAGATGTATACAATTTTTAACAGATCTTCATTAGTGTAAGACATTAATAAACTGAAATCAGAATTGAGAAATTTCTGCGGAAATCTGCCTGATGACACATGGATGATGCAGATAGAGAAAATACAAATTGTTTGCGAAAAATATTTCCTTTCTTGCCCTGAGGAAAATGCCTTCGACATTAGATTCGCAAACAACGATGCTTTAGAGGCAATAGGGCACAAGTGGCAAGATTTATTGCGCGAGCCCATTAAGACAATCCCGAATGCAAGCAAAGAATTTTAAGAATTCTTACTTGGATTAATGGCTTGTTTCGAATGCCAAAGCATCACTCCCGTGAGTGGATAGACATAAAAGTGGAGTAGGCCTCCTGGGGAAACCACTAAAAAAAAAAACGCGCCAAACCTCTCACCTCCTTGGTGGCGTGGAATAATAGTGTTAAAATTTTAAACATTTAAACTAACACTGGTTTCTATGCATTTTTCCAGTACGATCACCATAAATTCGCACGAATGCCCAAAGGGTGCAAAACAAAAATCAAACTTCCCTAGTTTGGTTAGCCAAACTGACCTCGTCGACCGCTGTCGAACAACAGGCGACGATATACGGCCCAGGCCCTCTTTATATAAGGCCTGGCGAAGTTTAGTGTGCCCGTCCCTTTTGTGCAAGATTTAAACTAAAGCCTATATGTGCGTCAAATTAGCGTCGGTGAGTTAGCGTCGAAATGGAACGGTGGGAAAATGGAACACTGAGGGATTTTTTATTTTTTATTTATTTCGTTAATAAGGCACTAATTTGAACAAAATAAAGTTTATAAATGCTTAAAAATGAATTTACTATTGATTTACACAGGTACTAGGTTTGAGGGGATTTGACCTTTAGGTCTATTAAAAAAAGCATTTGAAAAATCGTGCTTTCGTAATTTTGATTATATCTCGGCTCACAGAGGATATGCAGCTATACCCGAAATGCCAGGATAAAGGATATTTATTGTAGTTTTACTCTGCAAAGTTTCATTTTCTTTTGACCGTCAGTTTTTGAGAAAATAGCATAACAGTTAACTAACCTCGGGTCGGCTCCATACAAAATATGGCAGACAATTTTTGAAGTCATATAACTCCAGTTTAAGAGGATATGCCAACATGCACGGTATATGGGCTTGTTAGGAGAAGTTTAAAGAATATTTGGTGAAAATTTCAATGGTTTTGGTGGGGTTAAGTTCAAGCCAATTTTTTAATATTTGTTGTTCAAATTTTTACACAATTTAGTTTAAACCTTGTACATTAATGTAGAATAAATGAAATTTACTTAGTTCTCCCGCAACGCATCCACTACATTCATTCCTTTATAACCATTCTATTATTATAACCTAGACATTTATTCTACGACAAATAAAGCGATAAAAAACCAAAGTTAAATAAAAACAAAAACCAAATTACGTGTTGTTATTAATTAAAGGCTTCTATGGGCAATGTTCCCAGATGGGGTATATCAGCGTACTTGGCCAGCTCAGAGCCTCCGTTCGAGGAGAAGATGTTTGTACAGCAAGAACAACTCGGGCATACAAATCTGAGAGAATTCAATAAACGATATGATAGAAATAACAATGTTAGAAATCTTTGTATAATAGTTCCAAGTAAAAAATTCGACTCACCCATCATATTTCTTGCAAAAGGTGACCACCTCTTGCGGCGTGGTCACGATGACGGCTCCATTGCCGGCTGGCCCGGTGGCGTGTCATCGCTTCACTGCTTGATCATCATGGTCTTTTTGGGACCACGCCAAATGACGGGATCTTCGCGGTTCAACAGAAATCCAAATCACGGCTAGTGTTTTCGATTCATACGGAACACTCGGTCCGCACAGATCTACGTCCAGTAATCCCACCTACAGGGTTTATCGGAAAATCAGTTTGTCATGTTTTTGTAATGAAATTAATTGTCACTCACCATATCCCATATTTCGCAGGGCCAGCGCCAATTGTGAGCTTACAGGTGGTGGCTATCAGACGAGTATCGGCAAACATCTTTTGTACTTCATTTTGTCATGTACTGAAATAAGGCACATAATTAATATAGAGCTTAAGTAAATAATAAATCTCTCCCTTACCTGGCCATGGAGATTATGTTACCCAGCGTGTAGAAGACCGCAAAAACCACAATTCCGCGGTGCAGAAATAGGGCAATGGATCCCAAAAGGGAAAGGAAAATGCCCAAGACGAATGCAGAATGCCTTGATGCGTGTGGACATTTTTCATTAATCTGCAATAATAAATGGGATTTTTAGTGGTATTGTTAAGCGCTGATAAGCGTTGCGTCACAGCTCTTAAATGTCTTCATGTGATCGGCCGGGGGGAAGGGGCGTTTCTAGGAGGGCTTTCATTTTCCTACACATTATCGCCTCCAAGCGCTAATTTCATAAATATTTAGGAAAGTTGACAATGGACAGGCACACACCTGTGTAATAATGCTGCTCTCCTCCTCCGGCGTGGGCTCGTCACCACTCAGAACGCGGCGTAATTTGTCCATGATGTTGTGTTTGCCAACGGTTTAATATGGTCAGTACGTGAATAGCTCCAATACCCTGAAGCAGTTTGCTGCACAGCGGCGCAGCGACTTGCTGGACTTGCAAGGGGGGGTGCAGAGGATCTGATGCTGTCCAGGCGTTCATCAGTGGCGGACTTGCGCAGTTCCACCTCAAAGTTTGAGGTGCGCATCGGGTATCGCTCTTGGAGGAATCGCGAGAGTCTCATATATATTATTTATATAAATATTTTTTTGTTTTTTGTTTTATTTACGAAAATTCTGCCTGCAGCCCGACTTTCCAATCGGGTGGTTGAAGATTGAGGAAGTCACTATCACTATCATTGGCTCGGCATTAGCTTTGCCGCTGGTGCCTGAAGTATTTGACGCGATGTACAAACTTCAGGGTGGCCGCTCCTTTAATGTGACTCTGCCGTTGGATCTTCGGTCGTCGATCGGCTGATTGGTGTCCACGTTGAGCAGGCCTAAGCAGCGCCACGAGACGAATGCGCGATGATCGTGCCCGTTGCGCTGAGCGGAGTGAACTAACTGCCCGGGATCTTTTCGTGCTGATTTCGAGCCTCCCGCACGGCTTTCTTTCGCGGATTCAGCGGAATTTTCTGCAGTTTTTTGTAGGTCAGTGCATCAGGTCTAGCAGACCGCCTTCTTTCCCTTCTGCGTCCCCTTCTGCTTCCCTGATGCGGAGAAATGAGTTGTCATTTCATAGGCCAGTGAACGCGTCGATGAACTGCAGCAGCGGCTCCTTCTTGAAGCCGGGAATGTAAACAAACAGCTCGGCATCTGCGAAACAGAGATATATGGATGAATCGTTTTGGGAGATTCAGATAAGTACCGAGACTTACTCTGCGTCTGGACAATCTCAATTGGCGTTGGCTCGTACAGAGATAGCAAGTTTCGGTCTTGATTCGTGGACACGCGCCTGTTCAAATTAACAAAAATTGTTTACCAATGAAATTTGTTTACCGAAACACCCTGTGCCGTCAGCTGGCTTAACAGTCCAGAAGCTACCTAACAGTGCGCGCTTAACAGCACGCCTGTGCTTCGTGTGTGCTGTGTGTTTTTCAGAATGAGGATCTGTAACGCTTGGTTGCGAGGTTCGGTGGCGCCACCTAGGTGTCAGAGGGAAAATTGCGGATAAGGGCTTTGGTACGGTACAGTGCCATCTGTCGGCAGATCCGAGAAGGTCTCGGGGAGGAAAGTGAAATTGTTAAGAGAAATGAACCGGGTCAATCTCTCGTCTTTCACCCGAAGGGGTGCATCTTCGGGAGACGATCGAAGGTTCCCGCTGTCGTGAGGGCGCGACTGGCGGCCTATTTTATTCTGGCGGTGCTATTAAACAGATCGGCACCAGCTCTAGAAATTGAGCTTTAAATTTTATTTTTTTGGTGAAGAAAATCTATTTTTTGTGAATTTATATTGGACCCTTATTGGAGTTGGAATCGAATCACGGTGAGATTAAAGAAGTGGTTTTACAAAAGGCTGCGTCCTACGTTTTTATCGCTTAGGAATCTCGAAGGCGGTCAATTTCCTCGGCGCCAATATTGGCCAGCGCGAAGCACCAAGGCGAGGGCGCACCGGGGGAAGCGGGCAGAAAGAAGACCGCCAATAGCGGTTCCATCCAAGCGCGGGAGAAGAGCGCCAGCAAAGCGGAGGAGCGGACAGGTTCACCCGCCCTTCTTGCTATCGAAGCGCAGCTGATCTCAGCAAGGCGGAGGAGCAGAGGAGTTCACCGTTGATCTCCGCAAAGCGGAGGAGCCGATAGCGTCACCCCCCCTTGCCACCAAAGCATCAGCCAAATTTGGCAAAGCACACTGGTCCCAAAGTCCAAAATTTGTGCAGTAATTAGAAAAATTGAGATATACGCTTGAAACTTGGTACAGTTAATGGTTGTTGGATATAAAAAGCCTGTGCAAAAATTGTTTGCGATCGGGCCACGCCTTCCATACCTCCCCTTATAAACAACAAAATTACTCATACGTCCGTTTGTCAATTGATATTGCTTTCAGTTTTACATGGCTTAGATTTTAGTTTCTTATCAGAAAATAAATATTTTAAATGAAAAAATAACTAAAATAGAAAATGAGGAAAGTTTTCGGCTAATTTTATTTTTTTTTTTATCACATATATTTATTAAATTAATCATTTTCTACATCTAAATCAAAAGAATAGTCATTGGTAAATTCAGTTGTGTCCAAGTCATCTCCATCATCATGTGTATCATCAGTATTAATATTATTATTTAAGAAATTGACATTTGGTTGTCTTAACAGGTGAATAACCTCTATTGGATGACTGTTGTATTTTTTGTTGGCAAGTAGTCTATCGTTGATGTAAATGCTGGAAACAAATGGATCCGACGAATCGAGTGCTCTACAAAAAACATCTGTCATGGTATTCAGTCGACTATTTTGCCTTGCATGCGAACCGTCGATCATTTTTATATTTTTGAGGGGCCTACAAAATCGAACAGACTGCGGACTTCGGTTCATCCAAATAACTTGACCTGTCGAATCAATCAATTTTAGTGGGATTATTGTTGTTACAAACAAAGACTGATCAAATGTATCTGGTATACAATCTTCAAAATATTGTTTGTACAAACTTTGGCCAGTTGAACCGTCAAATCCATAACTGGCAATTAATTTCATATTACAAATATTTGGATAAACGTCAAATATGTCTTTTTGTAATTGTAATATACGTTCGACAGTGTGATTAAGCATGTTTTGTAGTGAAACAGAAGCGACAGACTCCGTAATATTTATTCCTTTAGGCCTGCACTTATCTTTTGCAGCGATAATTTTTTTGTAGCTCGGATAAAGGTCAATCGCGCCGTTTTTGCAGCCAAGTTTGCTGCATGAGCAAGAAGATTAACGTCGTTATTATTTTTAGATGAAAGATCGGCAGCTAATCTTTGCTTTAATCGGCAACTTCCTGCATCATAGTTTAGTCGTGGGCGTCCTGCATTTTTGGGGGCCTCTTCCATAAAATCAGATGGTAATAATTTGATTTTGAAACGTAATGCGAGCCAATTTTCATGCTTCTTCTTAAGTCTTGAAACATCCCGGTTACAATTGTTTAACCGTGTTTTTAATGCAGCAACAAAGTTTGCTATTTTCTTGTCTATTGAGTTCTTTATATGTTCCTTTAATGTTTTAATAATATGCTGCAGCACAAAATCATAAATACTTTTATTTTCACGACCATTTGCCAGCCAAACCTCTACCATTTCAGCATAGCTCAAATCGATGTTGTCTGTCAAAAAACAATATTTCATGGAATCGGGCAAAAACGGGCAAAAAAAATTAGTGTAATCAAAAAATATATATGTTAAAGATAACAT
>VNJY01007822.1:0-105898 GCA_008042715.1 Drosophila bocki
AGTTATCAACTATGAATTAAAATTATGAATTGAAATTATGAATTAAAATTATGAATTATGAATTAAAATTATGAATTATGAATTAAAATTATGAATTACTAATTAAAATTATGAATTATGAATTAAATTTATGAATTATGAATTCAAATTATGAATTATGATATGAATAAATCATATGATCTCCTTACTTTTTAACATTTTTTATTTCTATAAAGTTTAACCTATTAATTAATTATAAGAAGCAACTTTTTTAATTAAATACCAACTTTTAAGTTTGAAAATATGAATGGTAAGCTTTTATTAAAGGCATATACATAATAACTTTTGGTTAATTTTGAACAAATGTATGAAACTTTAATAAAAACATACCAAATTTGAACAATAAAAAATTTTTTTTGCTGCCAATTTTGAATTTTTAGAACGTAACCCCTTATTTTGTACTGAATCCATGTTTCGCTTAACACGATTTCGCTTAACACGAGGTTTTCTAGGAACGTAACCCCCGTGTTAAGCGAGGGCCAGGTGTAGTTAAGTCTTTAAATGGCTCAGAAAATATGGCAGTTGCACAGCGGAAATGAAGGATGGCCATGCCGCACTCTCATCTCTCATCTGGGCCTCGCCACTTCCACTCCAGATAGCTCCGCAGGATGTTTGATTTGACAGCCATTCAAGAGTGCTGCAGTTGCATTCTCGAGTCTCAAGGATGTGAAGCGATGGCGGCCAGTGCTGGTCATTTCTGGTGAGAATAATGCACAATGTCCCTGCTGCTCCCCTCACATGTCCGCCTGTCCAGATGCCGAAGAAGTGCTTCCTTATTCTCGGCTCCTGGCGCCGAGTCTCCTACTGGGCTTTATGATGGCGCAACAATCTGCAGGCTGTCAGGATTACTTTCGTGCGGCAATTTGTTGGCCAGTCGGCAACTTTGGCCATATCCTTGAGTGTGTCCGTGTCCATCCCTCTGTGAGTTCCCCTTTTGGTCACGTGCCCATTTTGTTTACTTGCCGCATTAGGGGGGAGTCCATTTCCCTTAGTTTTCACTCGCTGTGCTTTCTTTTGTTGCAATTTGATTATTTTTTTTCGCATTCTACTGTATTTTATATTTGTCCATTGTTAAGTCCTTGCCACAGATCAACGCATATTTGTTCTTTCATCCGCTTTATTATCCTTTTGTACCCTTTTTCAGGAGGGGAAATTGGTGTGAACTTTAGCACTCTGCTGTCGCTTTCTCCTGCTTATCCCGCTTCCCGCAAGTCCTACAACTATTTAGTGTTCTTACACTTTTTCTGTGTTCCTTAGACTGTCATTTGCTGCATTGAGGGTTGCAACTGGCTTTGGCTTTATTTTCTTTTTTCCTTCTAGGATGTTTTTCCTAGAACTCATTACGGGATAAATCTGTGTGAAGTTGTGGCGGGAGGAAAGGGGTTGAAAGTTTAAATGGGGATGTGTGTTTGCTTCGCTGATAAGTTCAATTCTGAGGGATTAGCGGTCTGTTATCAGCCGGTGTTCCTGTAAAAACGCGGCTATATCACAGTCAATTTTCTTGGTGACGGTTTAATGGCCCCTCTAGAGGCACGTGCTCTATGAAAAGCTCTTAAAATTTTATTACATTTTGAAGGATTCTCGGGATCATGTCCAACTGTTTCGCTTCGATAACTTTTTATTGCTTTGACAGTCTGCCAAGTGTAATTGAATTCTCCCTTCGACTGGCATTTACAGAATTTAACTGCCGACAATTGTTTTAACCAAGTTGTGCAATTTGCGAGACTGCAAATTAAATCCATTGGCGCCGCAGCGCCTTTGTGAACTGCTCGCAATTAGTGGCACCAATTGGGACTGGACAGGAGATTCCCTTTCCGCTGCTGATTCGACCAGATTGGATTAGTGTCAGTTGCCAGTGCAATCAGAAAAAAGGAAGCAACAGTTGCAGACAGGACAGACCAGAGGATACGGCACACAGACACTGCGCATGTGCCCACACAGGAGTCGGAGACGCAGTCGGAATACCTTTCGGTTTCCGGTCTCCTCCGACCCGACTCCTGGCTGATGTTATGTAAACAAACGACAGTCGGACAACCGGCGGCTGACGAGCCTGTGGTCTGTTCGGAGATGGGCTTGGCTTCCGGACCTTTGACAACATCCGTGCTTGCCGTGTTCACGTCCATGTCAGGCCACCTCTAAGTCCCCGCTGAAAGTGCTGTAAATGCCCGGAGGTGAGGTTTTCGCCCACTGATGAAGGTAGCAGCGGGTCAGATGCCAGATGTCGCTTACTTTTTTGTGTAATGAAACACCTTTGATATGGGAATCCCCATCGAGAAATGCCAGCGAGAGTTGTTCCCGCATTACTTGTCAGCAGTTTGAGTTGATTGCTTTGACAAAGGGTTGCCGGAGCACCCTGACACCTCCCCACATATCCTTTTACAGGCAGCAAGGAGCTGGGGAACAAGGCAAATATTTGCACTCTATAATGCAATGGTTGTCTATTGAGACGGGAAAACAGGATTGTCCTCTAAATCGAAGTTAGGGTTGGTTATATATCATTTTATCTACATAAAATGGGATGGATTTTACTTTAATTCCACATATAGGAACCTGATAAGGATGTCTTAAGGAGGGTTTAATACATAAAGAGAAAGAGTATTAATATATAAATAAATACAACAAATATAAATGAAGAACAAAATATAGAAGGGTTTAAAAGGTAACTCAACCAATGTTACTGCTAAGCTCTTCACTTACTGTTTTACTCATTCATTGTTATTCAAAATAAAAGCCAAGGACTTTCTGTTGAAAAATGTTCATAAAAAATACTAAAGCTTTTCCTTGTTTATTTTCAGAGAAATATGAAAAGCTTAAATAAATCCAGCAACTGTTCCAGTTATTGCTTATACATATTCCCCTGCACCACTCTTTGATTATTCTGTGAAAAGTCTTTAGTTTCGGATATACACAAGCTTAAACTTAAAATCAAGAACATCTGCATGCCTTAAAGCGATTCGCAAAATATATAATCCTTTGACCTTAGCCGCAAATGGCTGCAATCGAGGCCTTCGACCACACAAAAATCACACATACGCCGTGTGGTGCTGTAACCCTAACACAGGCGCACAACCGCAGGATTGCGTGACCAGCACTCATGTGTCGGTATGTAATTCGAGGGTGTGTATGTGTGTCCTGCTCTGATTAGAATAACAGCAAAGTGGAGGGAAGCGAAGAAGGGTGTACAGGGAGTTGGGGCTCCACTTGTGTTTACATAAAATCAAAAAGTTGACACTAATTGAAATATGCCAGGGATTAAGAGCCACTCAATAAATGCCAGCCAACGAGCCCTCAAAACAGGCCCCACTCTCCGTCCTTCTCAAGTTTCCTGCTCCCCCCACGACCGCAGAGCGTAAGCCATAAAAGAATATTATGCAAATTTGATGTTCCGCTCGAACACTTTCCAGCGACGGAGACCCGTCCTCCTATCGACGGGACCAAGTCCACTTTCTTCACTTAGTGGCTCGTTGATTGAATGACCACTAAGTGCTTTCGGCATAACAACAACAGCCAAGGATCCGGCGACGGCAACGGAACAATAATCCGGGCACTTGAATTATGTCGGGCCCTTAAATGTATGCTATGATTTCTGGGAGCAAAATATGGCCAGATTAGTCAAGGTTCTCAAAGGTTTTTTACCACAACTAACACAAAAAAGGGAGAAAACTTTGCCTGCTTCGTCATAAATCAATGATTATGCCTTATTTCGTTCGAGAAAAAGCATCATCTTGCCGTTGCGATACCATCCTGGAGCCTGGTTTCCCATTAAATATTCATGCTGGCCACGCTGATACCCAGGACACACAACTAACACATCCCCTATCAGCTGAATAGAGCTGGGAAATGGAAACATTAGCTTTAATGCGTCTGCCCAATTCCCCGAGTTTATTAAATTCGCGTAAAATATTTCGCTGGGCCCCGATTTTAATGAACCTGTAATGCGAACGGACGCTGGCCGAAATAACACCTGCCCACCGACCAAGCTCCGAGCACCGACAGACAAATTTTCAGCAATAAATTTTGATAGCTGATTAAAAATAACGAGCGACATTCGCTTTTGTTGTCCTTGTAAATGGAAAATGATTGCGAATGCCTGCCTGGTGGCGTGGAAAGCGGGGAAATGAGAAAAATGTATACATTTTTGTTGTTCCCCCAGCTAATTTGTTCAGACAATTAATTTTTGTTAGGTGTTGGCGTTGGGCAGCCCAGCTTGTTTTTACAGAAAAAGATTTCTATCAGGGTTAGGGTTGTGGCTCTATAATATTTTAAAATGTTATCAATGAACGAATGGCCATTGAAGATCATTTAACCGTAAAAATAAGGGTCCATATTAAAGTCACAAAAGCACAAATGATATAAATTTATGAATATTAAAGAGTTTTAAAGCAAAAGCTCTGGTAATTATATTAGAACTCCCCTGAAATCCAGAGTTCTTTAGGCGACCAGCACTTAATATTAAATAAACATTAACCCAATCAGAGTTCATGACCTTTTGGCAGCAATTTGAGTTGGTCAACAAGGAAAACTAAAGGCAAACAAAATAGAGTGCTCAGCGCCGGAATAAAGTACGAATCGGAATCACGATTTAATTAGAAATGAAAGCCACTTTGTAATTGAAACGAGGCGGAGGCCACAGGGCAGAACATCGATGTCCTTTTAATTGCAGGAGAATGACCGACTCGGAGACCGACCCCGAGTGAGCTCAGCAGGAGCCGGAGCAGAGTAAATATTGTGCCAGCCTGAAATTGTTCAAGGAAAATCCGGGGAACGTGTCTCTCCAAGGATTCCCTCTAATGATGAAGCGGAGCCAGGGCCGGGGGCCACAGGGAGTACAGATTATTATTCATTACTGCTCAGACTCCGCCTTCGGTCCTGCTCCTTGCGAGTAATTGAAAAGTTTTCCCCCTCCACCCCATCCATCCATTCAGGGCTCATCTTCTGCTCATCTCCTGGCGGCATCACATCTCATCAGCTCCTTTCGGTTCCGGAGACAATGCCAACTGCTCAATTTGTCACTTGCCGGTGGAGTTCGAGTCGGGAGCCGGGACTCGGAGGCGTGGCAGACTGACAGATGATGCGTGTGACTAAGCGGAAAATTCTCAGAGGAAACTTCATTTTCCCCCGGTAAGTTTACCCAGTTCTTGGCTCTGCTCCTTCCCTGATTATGATTGAGTTGATGTAGTTAATATGCTATCGACTAAGATGATGACTGCTCTGAATGGATTGTTCCTTGCTTCCTTCTCCTCTTATTATTATTACGTTTCCTCTTGCCAGAGGTGCTCCCTCCTGGCTGTTTGTCTGCTGCTCCATTTAAATCAGTTACAGCGATTCCCCTTCGGAAAACAAGCAGTCAAGCGAGCACACATACATTGCCATTCGTTTATTTGTCTTTTGAATTATTAATGCATCCGCTGAATGACTCCGAATGCCGAAGGATGCGAGGGCCAAGTCAACAGTACTTACTCCTTCTGGCTGTAATGAAGGTGCTGAAGATGGGGCTGAAATGGAAGAGTGGTTTGCTGATGCCGCTGATCTGGCCCTTAATCAAGTGGGCCTCCTCTTTGGGCGCAGATAAGTTTAATTAAAAAGACCGCAACATTCCTCAGCGACTAAGAAAACTATCTTCCGTTGCTTAAACTTTAAAATTCCAAAAAAGCTCGAAGCCAAAAAAGATAAATCGAAAAGCGAAGGCAGCAAACTTTTCTGATTTCTATTTTTATTGCGGCTGGAAAATGGGAGAAGCGAGAAGAGCATTGGTTAAAAAGGGAAAAATAGAAAATGGAGAAAGATATTGCCATGGAGACTGGAGCATTTTCGGCCGCTTCTTGGCAACAATTTCATTTTGGGAGCACTCGACTGTCCCGGTTCCATTGCCATGCCTACCAGACCCTTCCCCAGTGCAATCTATCCACTCCATCCACTCTTATGCCACCCCGATCCACGCTGCAGTTGGAATTCCTTTCGAGTTACCTGCACACGCAACCAACCAGGATGCGGGGCCAGGATAGCAAAGCAGGGCAGGGCAGCTGAATAAACCCTTACACCAAACAACAATGGCTGGGAGTGGAGCGGGGACGGTGGCTAACCACCTGAACCACTGAAACCACTTGAACCTCAAACAGTGCGAGGCCAAAGTTGCCCCTTTTCCAGTTCATAATTTATGCCAAACAAACACATAAATATTACCTCGAATTTATTAAAGCTTTCGCTTACCACCACCAACTCGACTCGTGTGTGACGTAAGTGAATCCTTGGATGGATCTGTCTGGGCACCCCTGAGCTGTTAATCTTCCAGCAACTTTCTAATTACTTTTGCATGGGCGAAACTTTTTATTTAGCTTTTACAAATTGTTTGCGCCACTGAACCACACAACACACTGTCTACAAGGACTCTTCCTAATCCCCAAATACACCAATGGGTGACTGCGGAATGTGCTCATCCTTTGTCAGCTCTCCTCCGTTTTTTACAGCCTGATTTGCACTAAACTAAATCACTTTCTATTCAACAGGATCTGGACTTTAACGAGGGCATGAATGGGAAGCCAGGAGGAGGCACTGACCAGACGTGCACAAAGTGACAAGCGATAGCCACAAAACAACACTGAGAGAGGAGGGGAGAAACCAGGAGGAAGTTGACAGGAGCTCAGCCAATAAAAGCCAACCGAACCAGTCTGGGCCAAATACAGACACACCGATGCATAAGGCCGGAGGAGGAGCAGGCACCAGCACAACTCCAGCAGAGGAAGAGTAGTAGCAACCGCAGCAAAACAAAACTGGAAAAGTTACTCCAAAAGAGCCCGAGGAGAGGGGACAGGCCGGAAGCCGGGGCTGAAAAGTTCCCAAATTTGGTAGACAGAACTGCCTCCAAGCCCCAACCGGAACAGTTAGCAGTTGGAATTTGATTTTAACGCTTCTCGGAGAGAAGCCTGTTTGTGGCACCAGCAGCTGACAACCATCACCAAAAGCAGGTCCAATTCAAATCAGCAGCAGCGGGAAAACTTCACCCGGAAACTCCTCCACCCTCAAACTCAAATCCAAAGCCACGCATCGATGGCCACACATTGAGATTGGCTGTCACAGAGTCACAGATCAGGACGAAGTGGGGCTGTGGAAATGTTCGTCACCCTCGGCGACACATGCTCTGACAATTCATAGACTCCCCATAGAGCCCACTAAGCATAACCATCACCATGGGCCGCCATCCGCCGATCCTCCCACTGCTCCTCTGCCTCGCGGCTTGCATTTGGCGGGTGCCCTCGGTCAACGGCTATCTGAACATTTTCATCAGCCACCACGAGGTGATGAAACTGATGGGTAAGTCCAGTCGAAGTCCAGTTCCTGTCGCTGCCTAATCCATTAATGAAACTCCGAGGGGGACTGACACGCTTCATACCAGGGGGAGAACCTCCCCCAAGCTTGCTCTATGATTAATAGTTGGAGGCCAAAGTGCGACGGGACAAATTCATTGATCCCCGAACACGAAAACACAAACAATCCTCGGAGTCGCAGGCCATGTCACAGTCATTAATAGTTCCGAAATTATAGTTGACCATTAAAGGGAAGGAACGTAGCGGGGGAGTGGGGGAAGTGGAGGGTTCTGGAGGAGAGGAGGAATATAGTGAAGGAATACTTAGTAAGGCGAAACCAAAACAAATCGCACACAAATCGATTTCCGCTGTGCGCCTACCCTCACCGTGCTGACAGCTGCAAGTAGCTTTCCCTCCTCCCGTTTTCCATTTCCTTGTTCCACCACTCCTCCTGTTTCCCTCACCCATTTTTATTCCTCACCTTCCTCGCCTTGCTTGCTGATTCCTTGTCCGCGGCTGCTTGTTTGTTTTCTTGTTTTTCGGTTTGTTGCTCCACGCGAATCCTTGTTATTGATGGCGCCGGCTCCAGATCGAGCCAAGGCCAAGTTCTCCCACATTCTACTCCTCCGCCTCGCTCCCCACTCCCCCTGATGGGAGTTACATGGATTTCATGGACGTGCCAAGGCGGAATGGCCTCGTGCTTGTCGTTTGGCTCGCGATTTCCTGCTCCTCCAGTTGATTAATGGATCCCAGGAATAGAAGCGGGGGAAACTCCGAATCGGAGGTAGCGAGGCAGGGAGGAAAGCTGGCCTAGTTCGCGGTCGCTACTCCGTCAGCACTGAGTTGAGCTGGTCGCAGCATTTTCCGGCACTTAACTGTAATTGGAGCATAAATGCTTCCATCTCATTATGCAGGCTCCACTTCCTTGTTGCCAAATCAGGGCACTTCAATTAGTTGATGGCGTAAAAATAATCCACATCAAGTGGAGATGGATCCCGGATTGATGGATGAATGCTCTGCTCTCTCCTACTTGCTCTTCAAACTCGGTAATCCATCTCTCCCCGGCCTGAATGCACCCAATCGCATTACAGATCTATGGGACGAGGAGGTTCCTTCCCGGCAATTGCACTTTATAAACAACCCATCATCCGCGCTGTCCTTATAGTCTCCATCATTCCCTCCGAGACTCTTGCAAATAGGATTTCATTAGCGACATTTCAAAGGACTTTTCCACGTTGCTTGTTGTTCTGCAATTTCCTTTCCCGACAGACGGAGCTTCCTTTCTGCCCAGTCCTCCATTGTCGCCTCCTTTTTAAAGAGCTCGTTATGTCTTTAACGACCAGTTAACACCCCTGGCCATGCTATTCCTTTCTGGTTGGGACGGTTGCCACCCCCGGAGTTGTTTCAATTTGAAAATTAACAAGCAGCGTGAAATCAAACAAACTGACCCTCCGCCTCTTCTGATTTCACCCACCCCGAATGGAAAATGCCTGTGCATGATTTTCTAAGGCTTCCACCTCATTTCCCTGCTCTAGCATCTCCATGGAACCTGTTCATGTGGAAGGCTCGCTACGGTTGCATGACCCAGCCCCCGATTCCTTTAAGGAACCTCTATTTCCGCTATTCTTTTGCTGCATTTCCCCATATGAAAACCTGGATTGTTCCCAGCACTTTGTGTCGCACTTGTCGGCTTTATAGGTGACGTCTTCGGTGTCTCTTTGTGGGAAGTGTAAACAAAGTTCATCGCAATATTCCTATTCCTCTCGACTGTCACAGAACCCTTGAGTTCTGATTTCACCAACTCCCGCGATCCCATCGATGAAGTGTCGACAGCATTAAAATTAAATATTTTCCACGCCTTTGTTGAAGATTTTCCGCCTCTGAGTCCAATTTGGATGTGTTGTCCCAGCAACGAGCAATTTTCCCGTCTTCCCTCACTCCCTTTCTCAGCTCCCCTTCCGCCGAAGACTTTCCTGTTCAAGGGTGCGTAAAAATGCAATTTCAACAAGTTTCGCTTTGATGTGCACACTTTTTCCTGGCCGCCCTGCCACCCGATCCCTCGGACCGGCTTCCCTTGCTCCATCCCCTGCATCCCCAAGGCGGACCACAACCTTGGGCGGGTAGCTGAAATATTCCCCTGCAAATGAAAAGTTAATGCAAAAGAAAATTATTTTTAATGAATAGAAAACAGTCCCAAAATCCCCACATTAATATACCCCCCTTCCATTTCTCCGTTTGACTCGGGCAAGAGTCCTCGCAGGGGTGGCTTGGCATCTGGAATCCATTTTTATTGCTCCGAAATCAGGAAGCAGGGGGAGGTGAGAAGCGGAAATCAGAAACTGTGCCAATCGAGCGAGAGTTCCCCATCTCCGATTCAAGAACAATTAGCAGGAACTGCCAGGGATTCCCCTTTAATAAGTGACGAGGTGAGACTGCCTCCCTTGAGATAGGTAATTGGATGTACCGAAGGGGGATGCACTCTCCCAACTAATGACACTAATTATCCTCTTAATCTTTTATGCAAATTGTGTCGCCTCGCGAGAAATTCGCCTCAGCCAGTCCTGCAATTGCTCCTCCACTTTCCCCGCCAGAACTCACCTCTCTTCCTGCGATTATGAGTTGCGGTTGCAGCGTCACGTGTGCGCGGCGGAGTCATCGAGACAATCGCAATGGCAGCTACTATAATTACGCCAAGGGGGGCAAGTCGGGAGGGGTATTAGGGAGGCATTAAGCCTGCAGGAGAGCTGCACCAAGGACAGGAGGAGAACAAAACTTTCGCAGGCAAAGTTGGCGGCTCCGTGATATGAAAGACGAGCAAAGTTTGACATTGGCAGCGAGGAGAGGGATTTGTGGGGATTTGAGGAGTTATCTGGGAGCAGGAGCAACTCACTGTGGGGTGAGCGATGCCAATTGATGCTGTTTAAAGTGCAGTTGGGCTTGTGCTCTCTGAGAAGCCAATTGAGGTGGCAAAACTCTCGCAGGGATTGAGGGAATCGGGCGATGGAACATTTGTGACATCCCTGAATTGAGGACTGAATTAATTGAGGCAGTCACTTATTCAAATGCCTCCCCTCCAGCATCCTCGATACGGTTGTCAGGTCAAAAAGGAAGCAAAGGATGGATGAGGACCGGGGAACATTGTCCTTTTCCTGCGTTTGTGCATATTTGATGGCGAGCACTTTGGGGTTCTGTTTGTGTTTTGCCACTAGTTCAAAGCATCCTGGGACAGGAGGCAGCAGCAGGTAGTCGGTAGTCGAGCTGCACTCGGAGTCCAGGTTAAAAACGCGATGGGGGGCAAAACAATTTGGGACTCGAAAACGAAACCGAAATGGAAATAGTAAAGTAGGAAAGCGGATGGAGAACGGAAAGAAAACTGAGCTGGGATACAGAATCAGTCTGAAGATGTAGATGACGCTGAGACCTGGATGAAGGCTAACGAAAAATGCTTTTTCTTGTTCTGTAATTGGATTTAAAATTGTTTTAAGCAGCGAGCGCGCGCTTTGTTCTATCCTAAATGCAGCACTCTCGCCTCCTTCCTTCATCATCCTCCCTCACTCAGTCTGCCGGAAGCGGAATTGCTACATTCAACATCCGGCGGAGTCAGAGGTAGAAGCAGCGTCAGAGGCAGCTCAGCTAGAAGCGGGTAAACATCCAGGGTTCCACTCCCACTCCAGCTTCCAGTTTCCACTGGTGAATAGCTAGCTTGGGCTGATCCCGTGGAGTGAATAATGCCTCCCACAGATGAGGGTAGCTTGGCGTCTGGCAGGAGTAGAGGGAACAGAAGTAGCAAGGGCAACAATAAAAGCGGATGTCTTCATCAACAATAAAAGCGGATGAAGAAATTTAATTTCACGTCGTTTTAACTCAAGCAGCTCGTCTTTCAATGCCAGCGGGTGGGGAACAAAGATCAGGCTCTACTCCGGGACTTCTCCACTCGATAAGCCGTGGAAGCCGATTCCCTCCGATGATGAAGCACTCGCAGTTGACACCTTCTAATATCTCTTTCCTAGGTCCTTTTTTGGGACAACTTGAGACTCGACGCCCTGCCTCGTCGCCTGCTGGTGACGGATTCGATTTCGATTATTATTGTGTCTTGGGTTTTGTTTACTCCCCAGCATTGTCACCTCGGATTGCCCCCTTTTCCCCCGTTTTCCACAGAGAAAATCAATTTCCGCTTAATGGCAGAGACGCTCGAGGGGAGAGCAAACAGCAAATGCACGAAGTTTGCTCAGCGGGGGAGTCCCTCTCTAAAGTAAATTGCGGGGAAACTTTCGCTTTACGTCTGCAGTGCATCCGCATCCGCTCTCACATGCTTTCCTTTCGCTTGCTTCGTCCCCGCAGGACTCGAGGCGGACCTGTTCTATGTGCACGAGGGATCCATCAACACGTACGCGATGCACTTCACCGTCCCGGTGCCGGCGGACGTTCACGAGCTGGAGTTCTCCTGGCAGAGCCTCATCGCCTACCCAGTAAGACCCTACTGCCACCTATCCAAGTATATAGCCTGCAATGATTAACCAACGCATATCCCGAGCAGCTGCCCTACTCCATCAGCATTGAGTACAGCAACGACCAGGAGGCACTGGGCACGCCCACGCTGAGTATCCCGCACAAGGGTTTGGTGCCGCAGGAGATCGAGTCCTTCCTGGTCTACCTGCCCTGCACGGGCAACGTCAGCCTGAAGCTGCCCGTCAACGTCAACATGGTGGTGCGTGCTCCTCCCCGCTACAACGACACCCGGCTCCACTTCAAGCGCAACAAGATCTGTGCGAAAGGTGGGTTCAATACCCGGAGACTCCGACTCCTCCATTAATCCATCACTCATCCATTGCCGTTCACTCACTTGCAGGCATCTCACCTGAGCCCAATCAGTCGCCCGCCCCTGCCCACGCCCCTCCCAGGGACCCACCCTCCTGAGCGCCGCAGCCTGTGCTCTGGGCCTGGTTTTGGCCGTGGGCCTTGTGGCCAGCATGATGTATGTGAGGGCGCGCAAGCAGCTCCGCCAGGACTCGCTACAGTGGGTTACTTTTTGCTTCTTCTCCTCCTTAGCTTTTACCCATTAACACTCTGTTCCCCCTCCAGCACGAGCTTCACCACCGCAGCTTATGGCAGCCACCAGAACGTGTTCATCCGGCTGGATCCCCTCGGAAGGCCTCCGAGTGCCACGGGGTCCTACGCCACCATCGCCAGCCTCAACAAATACCCGGCGGAGAGCAAGAAGTCGTGCAGCATATTCGATCGTAAGTTCATTACCCCGCCTCCTGCTTGAGTGACCTCTAATCCTGGGAGTCGCTCATCCAATCCACAGGTTTCCGGAGCTCCCCCACTCCAACCCCGTACGCCACAGCCCTGCTGCCCATGAACCACGAACAGGCCGCAGAGACGATTTACTCAAAGCCAGAGTCGATCTGTCCCTCGAGGATTTCCTACTACGCCTCCTCGCAGCTGACCCAGGTGAGTGCCCCACCGATACAACTATCTTATCCACTATCGAGTGTCCCAGGGGTTTGATTGGATTTGAAATGGGAGCTCGGACTGGGGTCCAGCGAGGAATCAAAGCCTTTGATATATTGCGACACGTGGCAGGCGCAAATGGAAATCGAGATGGTAATGGGAATGGCAATCCCCTTGAAGCGGTCTCTGCTTTCCTTGCCCGTTGCCTGGGCTACCCTCTAATTTGTCCCGAGCACCACTCGATTGCTCCCCAGGCAGGGGACCCACCTCCCCTCTTACTCTTCCAGAGAGCAACCTTTCCTCGACGATAAAAATTAAATTCTAATTTATATTTACGAGCTGATAAAGCTCCCGTAGTGCGTTAAACTCGAAACAAGAGCCATTCATAAATATGCGGCTTTGCTTTCCCCCCGCCTCCTCCCAAGGATGTCTGGATGTCGGCTGTCTGGCTGCCTCGGATGGGGAAACTTCCGTGCGCTCACGTACTTCATGTGGCAGGTGTGCCGCTGGAACTCGGAGGTGGAAGCTGCAGAAGGTGAAGGTGAAGGCGACACACAAACCCAGTGCCTGGCGACTAAAGTGATGTGAGTCTCTTGGGGGGAACGAGGAATGAGGGACGAGGTGGGATGTCCGCTTAGATAAGCAAAAGGTGCTCCACTGAGGCAGACGCAGACAGTCTGCCCCTGTGTGGTTATCTTGGCCTTTGTTTCCAAGCCACCGGGTTCTGTCCCAGACCCCTCAGGTGAAAATTAGCAAACTTAATCCGAACTAACCGCAAAATACACCCAAACCGATGAGGTTCCACGCGGAATGTACTGAAAAATCTCCCATAAACATGGCAACTGATGTCTCCTTAAAGACAGCTCCTCCCTTCCGTCTCTAGGGAGCACATTAGCATTTCTTTCGGGCCAAGTTAACTTCTTGCTGCTGTGGAAATCTCTGCCAAATTGGAATAAATTATTTAGCAGCCTCTTTCAATTGTTGTCCTTGTACACATTCCGGAGACCCAGCTCTCGGATTTTTCTAGACGCGCTGCTCCCCTCCTAGACACTCTCCCTATCTCCATTAAGACTCTGCCATTTTCGTCACCAAGTTCTAACGCAATTTCCATCGACGCATAATTAAATATTCAATTTCCATGGAGACTTTTATGTGCTTGGCTTAAAGCATCTCCTTTGGCCTGATCCCGCTCGAGCTCCCTGTTTGTATAACGATTTCTGTTTGTTTAGACTTCAATTTCATCCTCATTAAGGGAACAGCCTTCAATTGACGCTGGCACTGCTTCTCATCCATTCCCTTACATGGCTATCGGACGCCACACAATGCCAAGAGTCATATCCATTTGAATTCGCCTCCGATTCCCTCTCTATCTCTATCTCTAGTAGAAGGCCACACGCATCCAAGCAGGGGACAGGGAATTAAATGAATTCTCCCTCTCTGTTGCTCTGTTTGTCTGCATGTATCCTCTGGTATTCCCCCAAATTGAGGGAAGTATAGCGGCGATGGAGATGGAGATGCGGTTGGAGAGGTTGAGGGTGCTTGCCATAATTATTGTTGTTCCGTTCAGCTCCCCCCAACTCCATGTTCCAATCCCCTCCCCCTTTGGGCCATATGTGTGAGCGTTAAGCGAAGTGTACTACATTTTGGGGGCACATACAAGGAACTAGAGAGCAAAAGAGAGAGAGGAAGAGCAGTCTGGGGCGAACGCACTCATTTAGTCAAACAATTATATCCAAGTGCACACAGATACACTCACACATCCGCACTCTGGCCCTGTTCACTTGTGTGGAAATATCTCATTTGTGCATGGAACCAACCCCCGCTCACCCGCTCCCTCGTCCTTCTGATTCTATTAAATCAGTCTATAAACGTCGGCCAAATGGCTTTAATGTGCAGCGAAAGTTTAGCAAAACAGAAGTACTCGCAAGGACTGAGAACGAAAAAAAGAAGAGCAGTTTTCACAAAAAAACAATACATTAATGAGGCAAATAATACCGTTCCTATGGGAATTCTATAGCACACTATGCGTCAATAAGCTGATCTCTCCGATTTCTCAGACTGAAAATAGTGGAATATAACAATAAAAACGGCAGCGAGCAGCAACCAGACTACAGCTGTTGGGACATGGCTTGGTGCTTGTTAAGAAGCACTTGCTAAATATTATTGCAGCACCAGAAACAAAAGGCAGTCGCCCCAAAGGCAGTGGGGCAGATGCGCCATATGCAAACAGAACTGAACAAAACAGAACCTAAGCGCAGACATTAGTATATCGGATCAGCTGCAACAACGAGAGAAAAGGGGAATCAGATGCCAGAAGAGCCAAGAAAACAAGAATCTAGCCAGCAATGGCTTAGGGAGAAGAAGAAAAAACCGTGCAACGCATTTGAATGGCATCATTAGGGGAAAAGTTAACCAAGTGCGTGGGCGTACACCCAGAAAAGTGGAAAGTGCGCCGAGAAGGGTGAGCGAAACTTGGGGAATTAATTTCCATGGAGCTGCAAACATGTCCTCCTGTTTTATGGAAATTACTGGATCGACAAATGGCTGACTAACCCGGGGTAAGAGCAGGAACACGGACAGGTGCTAATTAAAAATGTTGTTGTCGCCCCATTAAAGAAATTTGTAAATCAACCTGCAGGCGACGAGCTCAGCATGGTAGCTCCACAGGGGGAAAGGAATTCTGTAAAGGGGAACGCCAGACAACCAACTCCCCAAAGAAAGTTGGAGGCACGTAGGCCGTTAATGGATTTACCACTGTTGTTCCTTTTGATTAAAACACATTATTTACATTTCTGACAAAACTGGCAGGAAGAGAAATCCATAAAGTGGAGCAACCAGCGATTTAAAATGTAGACAAATTACCCAAAATGGTCAGCTGAATCTTGCTTTCCTCCGACCTTCTGCTATTGATTGCTTCCTGTCAGTGGCAGGAATCAAGTCTGCCTTGTCCCACACATAGTCGCTCATTATCCTCCACGGGATGCCGCGGTTTTCGCGCCCAACTATAGTAGGCTGGACATCATAGATGCCCCCGCTGATTTCCCATTGCGGTCAAGTGGTTGCGGCGCCACACCACAGCTGGCCTTAATCGCTCCGCCTCCCCAGCTTGATGACTCTATGTGTGGATGCACGGCTGGGCTGGTGCTGGGTTGGACCTGCACTTAATGCCCACTGCCAACTGTAATGGCGCAATCGAGGGACCATGATTAGCAAACAGTAATTGAAGACAAGGGTTTCCCATAAAAGCTTATGCTGCCGAACTGGGTCAGTGGAGGAGGATTCCCGGCGACAAGTGTTTGACAGGCTCTCCAGCGAAACGTCAAATGGATATGGAAACGGAAACGCAGTGTGCAATTAAAAGCATCCGCCGACTGCAAATGAATTGCTTTCATTCAAAAACTAATTGGCGGGAAATCGATATTTCTAATTTCCACACGTCGACGTTGCTTCTCTCTCGAAAATTGAGGTAAATTTAATCGATTTACCTAAGCTTATGCAATAACCATTAATTTATATATTTTTTTTACTTTTTGGACCTTTAAATAAAGAGTTTTGAATGGATAAATGGGAAACAATGGTATTAAAAACAGGTATATCTAGCAATTGTCTTAAATGAGACTTTCGAATCAAATAAAACCAAGAAATCCATGTATATCTAGACCAAACATGAAGTAGTTCTTAAAATCCCACTTAAAATCCTCTCCCGTGTTCAAGCAGATAAATCTCAGCCTCATGCGGATCTGGAAACCAGCGTCGGAGTCAAGCAGCGACCTTGATTAAAGACTCCCTGAGTTAGGAGTCCCGCGGGAAATCCCCGAATGCGGCGTGGTCCTGCCCCACAGTAACGGAAGTAACGGGCGACAAAATTGAAATATAAACGCATGCTGAGCAGCACAGATCCCTTTGGTCCTGCGGCCCGGGTATTAGGCGAGAGGAAGGGACGCTGCGGAGCGACACCTGACTAATTTATGTTCATTAAGCAGGCGTTAAGTCGCCTTGAGAGCAGCAGCTGGCAACAACGTGGGGCCTTCATTTGCATACGCTCGAGGGGATGGCACTAGGGAAGGGGGGGACGTAGGGTGCAGCCGCCTGGCTGAGGGGGATTCCCTAAAGCTTTGCGCACACACAAACAGACCGAGGCACACACACAGCTGATTACGTTTTACGTGCCTTAATGCCGAGGTGACAAACCAAAATGTGTAGTTCCGTGTAATTTCGGAAAGGTTGCTGCCATGGCGCCCAGCAAAAAGGGATGGAAAACATGGGAGAAACCAGGGGGGAAAGAAACCCAAGATTAATATGCAAATTCATGTAAAGCATTAAACGTGAGCAGAGAAACATTTTGTGTGTGCATCCAAGTGAACATCGTCTCTGCACGGCAAATAAAAACGGGTTTGAACAATAGAAACTACAAGAAAACAAAGCCTTGTTATCTATTAGATATTTAGGTAAAGGTTCCTAAAGGACCCCTCTCTCAGCTTCCCTCTGAGCGAGCTAAGATTCAAGAAGAACTTCCTTTATTTTCTGCCAGTGCACGTTTGTGTGTGTCTGAGCAAATTACCGTAAAGCTGGCAAAAGAAAAGACACGAAAAAATCAATTTCCCAACACGGAGTTTCCTTGGTTCTCTCTCTAATTTGCGCTTAGTGCGTTTTCGTGTCCTGCAGCTGTCAGGGAGAATGGCAGGAATTAAAGCCGTAAGTCGTAAGGACACCAATCCAATCCAACCCAACCCAACCCACACCCAAGCCAAACCTAACCAAACCAAACTGAGCAAACCAGTCATTGGGAAAGTTTAAGGGACTCGCAACCGAAACCAAAATCCCATCAAAATCTATCAAAATCGTTTACGCAAATCGCAAGAGTCGCAAGCTCTTAATGGAGGCAAGCCCCAGCCCAGCGACTTGCCACTATCTCGTCCTCACTCCCAGAGCTGAAAGCTGAAAATCCAATAAGGGATGAGCGGCTGCCAGCAGCTTGGCGAAAGTTTATTAAAAAACAAGAACAAAAAATAGAGGAAAGCGAAAACGAAAACGAAAACACTTCGCACCCGAAGTGGCGCCAACTGACAGCTTAGGTCACCACCCCCAAAAAAGCTCCCAAACACCCGACAGGACGCCACCCGCATAACACTACAATGCCCCCAGGATGTCAGGCAGTCAGTCAATTGTAGTTTTCGTGGCTGTTACTCAAAGTTTTAATTACACAGTCGTTGCAAGGATGCCTCTAGCGAGGGGTAGTTGGCGGTGGGCTCCTCGCAACAAGCAGCTACAAGGCCACTGACATTCGGGGGCTGTCAATGAAGGCTGCTGCGATGCTGGATGCTGGATGTTGTGTCCTAGAGCAGGAGCCGAAACATCAGCCCGGTCTTGTCTACGCCCCGCCAGATGCCTCCTAGTTGGGCATGTTTTTCGGCCAGCATGTGCCTCCTGCATATTTTGCGACAAGGATTTATCACCAGCATCAAGAAAACAGGGAAATTTTGGAAGGAAAATATGAACACTGTTTAAGGATTTTTAATTTTGGTTTCTTAGATTTTTTCTTTTTTTAAATTAGCATAAACTCTCATGTCTTCTAATCCGTTTGCAAGACAATCTTTAGACTTGAAAGTTCTTCAATATTTAACGATTTAAATATCGATTTTTAAATATACGAACAACCAAGATGTTTATATTGAAGAAAGAACATTTTTGAAAGAATAATGATCAATGATCTAAAAATTTATTTCTTATATTTTCTTATTTTAAATTATAATCAGTTTCACGGCCTCATTCTATTCTCTGATATGTTACTTCTTTGTCTTTCTGCTGGAGGTAGAAATGCATCGATGCTTATCGATTAAGCTATCGAATCCTTTCCAATTCTGCTTTCTGTTTTTTTTTCAAACGTTTTGGTTTTTATTTTTAAATAAATTAAATATTAAACCAGATTTAACTAAAAGTTCAATTAACAACCCCAAAACCCTTAAGATAACTTTTAAGTAAATGCCAATTTTAAGAAAGCTATCGTAAGTTTTAATTAATAGTTATTATTTTTTAATTATAATTACTCAAAATTGCATCACGAAGTTAGCTTAAGTTAAGTAGTTTTCCCAATGAACTTTCTTTAGATTTAATTTATTTTCCCTAACTCATTATGGCAGTTGCCCAAGCCCTCTCTTTCCCCCGAAAAACTTTAGGCAATGAAAACTCATTTGCCAGCCATTGGCGAGACGTGCGACATTGGTGGCTGCCGCTGCCAAATTCTAGGGAACTCGGAGAAGAGCCAGACCGGCGGTACTAGGATCCGGAGCGGTAGCGCTAGCCAGGGGAATGTGTCGCGGTTTGTCAGCTTGGCACTGGATGATGGAGTGCGGCATTGTTGAATTTTAATTGAAATTTCTTTGTGGACTTGGCGCGACAAAGCAGCAACAGCAACACCAGCAGCAAGCAAACCAACATGGCAACAACAATCGCTAACGAGCGCCGGAATGATGGCAAATAAAAGCGGAAAAACTGAGCACAACGGCACAACGGAAAAGCGGGAAATCGCAAAAAAAAAAAAAAATACAAAAATACAGTGGAAAGAACAGTGTCGGGTGCAATCACAAAGCAAACAACGGGAATCAAGGCGGAACACTGTTCCCAATGCCAAAGTGGCAATACATAATAATGAATGAATAAAGCGAGGCAAAGCAATAAAGGCAGCGGGGAATCTCTGTGACATTTTTGAATAATTCCCGGAGGAGTATGTTCACTATTTCAATGAAATTATAATATTTAAATTTATATATTTTAATAATTAATTTATCATTATTAGAAAAGTGGTAATGTATATTTGGTAAACATAAAAAAAACCTTTATGAAAAAGTACAGATTTTGATTCGTAAATTTGATTTTTGAAAACAACTTATAATTGTAAAAATGTTGCCAAGAAAGGCCCTTATTAATAATATTTTTAAAATATGTAACTTCCAATAACAATCATAAGCAATGTGGACAATCCATATTTGTACAGTGCAGTAGTAAAAGATTTAATTTTTAATTATTTAATTTTTGTTTTAAACTTTAGTTAAAGTTTTAACTATTTCTTTCTACAAAAGTAAAGTTTTCAAGAAAATTTCCTTTCTTCATTTATTTTTTAATTGCTTTATCAGACCAAAATCAACATAATATGTGCCTTTCCTTATATTTAATTATACACTTAATTTCAAATTATTTATTTTAAAAGCGTATCCCTAATTCATTGTTATCCCGCCGATATTCACTCACTCTCATCAACGTTTTTGGGGTCGCGGTTCGAAATCCGTCGCATTTTTGCGGCTCAACGCAAATATAATAATAAATTTTGCATATTGCTGTTGCTATTATTTTTCATAAATGAAACTGTTGTCAATGGCTGGTCTGCAGTCGCCTCCTTCCTGTTATCCTTATTTTTGTTGTTGTTTGTTGCCGCCGCCTAGGCCTTTGTTGTTGGTGGTTTTTATGCGCATCCTGTTTGCCTTTTTGTCACCGTTTATTGTTTTTCCTGGCGAGGTTCTGGGTGTGGGGGCTCGCATTGCGGTCACTTTATTGTTTGCCGGATACGTTCCGCCACATTTCGAAAAGTGCCCCCGAAAAAGCGAAGGATGCCGCTGAAGGAGCAGGAGGAGCAGGGCGCGATGGAAACCACGTAATTTGCCGTCTGATGAAGATTTACGACATGAAAGCCGCAAAAATAAACGCCGAACACACGAAGGCCACCACATAAAGCAATCCCCCCTGCCACGCCGATGCCGCCTCCGACGCCGCCGCCCACTGAGACCCATGATGGATGGCCAGCCGGATGAACCCTATCCGACTTCCTGGCCGCCGTCATTCTCCCCTCGGTCATTTATGTAAATTTGCTAAGAAAATTAAGCCCGAAATGAAGAGATTTGTCTCGGCTTTATTAGCCAAGATGAAGGAGTCTAGGCGCCGCCGCCAGTTCATCTAGGAGCCAGCAGCCAGGAGGCTAGCATTTTTGACCCCCCAACTGCTAGAATGTCCCTCCAGGGGAATGAAACTAGAGCAGGACATGTTCATCTACACTGCACACGATTTGGTCATTAAATAGTACAAGTTTGGATATTAAAATCGTGGTAATCTAAATGTAAATCACTCTGAAAACTAAGAACATTCATTAATTATAACATTATCAATATATTTAGAGGTAAATATGTAACTTCTTTAAATTCTAAGTTCTTCCTGTGTAATTGTAAAAGTGTCCTGTGCAATTCATGGGCGTTAACGAGCCTTTCGTGTGTGCCCCTCACTTATATATATGGATATACGTACGTGTCCCAAATGAGGGGGCGTGCTGCATTCCAGACCCGAAAATAAGGACAAAACCAGAGGCCCGGCAGCATGTCTCGTGTTAGTATCTGTTTTTAATGGCAACTCCATTAGACGAACAGGATCTGCCGGCCAGCAGCCAAGGCCGGATAAGAGCTGCCGCCCCCTCGGCTTATGAATACTCCTCTCGGATGCGGCGACTGCTTGTCCAATAAATAATTCATGTCTGCCCAGAAGAGCCGCCCCACAGTATTTCCTCCTTTTGCTCCTCTTCCACCAGACCTCAGCCTAATGCGGATGCAGACAGAGGAAGCCGGAGGGCCAGGCCCTGTGGAAGCGGAAACGTAATGCAATTCGGAGGGCCAAATGAGGGGTTTAATGCATGTATTCATGGCGGCGATGTTTACCAGAATCTGCAATAACAAACAGTGTCCAGAGATGGGCACTGGAGGAGCCCTAATGCCGAGCTTCAAATTATTCTATTAACAGTTTATATAGGGATAAGCGCCCATGCCAGTGGATGATGTTGCCTTTGCTAGGCAATTAGGAAATTATAATTGCAATTGATTTAGCAAAATGGAATTATTTGCCAGACAATGCAAATCATTTATTAAAACTTAACTGATTTCAAGCAGAGGAACAGGTATAAGCTCTTAATAGACAAAATAATATCAATAATATAATAATATTGATAATATAATTATCAATAATTTAAGGTTACCGAAACTAGTTTTGTTTGTGTTTTATTTTTCCCGGATAGAATAGACCAATGGAAGTTTAGATTATATATTGGAATATCAATATTTTCAAATATTTTCCTAAGGAAAATATAAAACACCTACTAAAAAGAAGACTATTTTGTTAGCTTTAGAACTAAGAGATATGTATGATTTATTTGATTGGAGAACAAACCTATGCTCTATATTTTCATACCCTTCATACCCTTTATACCCTTTAGAACTATAAAAACAACGAATAACTTATTTCTTTAGTTTACTATTCTTCAAATAGTAAATAAATACTTTATATTTTAATTCCAACAGTAAGTAAAATTTGACTTAAAATTTATAGAAATACAGCAGTTTAATCTTCCCGACAACTTATACACAAATTCAATTATATCCTTTCTATGATCATATAATTCTAATTAAACATAAATACATTATTCCTTGATAGAGAAATGACAGAAAGATTGAGCTTTGGCTTGGTTTTCGGGTGTGAGATCGCGCACTACATATGACTGGTCATCCTTTATTATCACACGGCAACATCGTAGTCTATCTACATTACACAGAGGACATAGATCTAAAATTAGCTAGGATTTGGCATTGAGTGGATTTGAGCATCTTTGAGGGCGCTGGGGGCCCATCATAAATTCAGTGAGGCGGCCGCAGGACTATTGCAGCTTGAGGAGAACGTGGCCGGCGTGGCGCTTGTACAGCACCAGGGACATGTTGACCAGGAAAGGAGCGGCCAGCCAGAACAGGCGTGTGCCAATGCCCGTGTCCTCGCGATGGAAGATCCCCGAGGCTGCTCCTCGACCCGTGTTGCAGAAGGACTCCTCGCAGCAGGAGGTGCAGGCATAGAGCTTGGTCCGTTCCCCGATGATAATGCAGCCGGGCTCACAGTTGGCGGCACAGCGGCGGTCCAGGGACCACATCTTTGGCGAACTGGTCGAGTTCTCCGTGCTCGTGGTGTACGAGAAGCGCTTGACCTGGATGCGAAGGATTATTAGGTACATTTTTGGCTAAGAGAGGGCAAGAGCTAATCCACACTCACCATGCAAATAAACTCCTCGCCGTGGCACTTCTTCATCAGCGCTGTGTCATTCTTCACCGCCACGTCCACGCAGGCTTCGCCGTCGTCCATCGTGTGGCAGGCGTAGCACCACAGCAGGTTCACTCGCTCGATGGCCGCCGCCGTTCGATGGATGTGCCCGCTGGTCAGCGATGTGCTAGGACCGGGTCCTGGAGAGCTAGTGCCTGTGACTGGACAACGGAACATGCTTGTTATTGATTTTTCCTACGCCAAGGTCGTCGCTGGGGGCTCCGCAGAGCCACCTCCAGCCAGCAGCAACTCACCATTGTTGACGCAGGCCGTAAAGACGATGGATGAGCTGGTCAGCAGGAAGTAGAGCAGCGTGACAAAGGGCCTGATCATGGCTAATCTACCGTGGAGACTCCGCTGCTCGGCCCGAGAACCTTGTTTACGTGCTCCGCATTCCGCTGGCCCCGCTGCTGCTCTCCATCTGTCCCACCACTGGGACTGCGAATGTCAGAAACGGAGCCAGACGAGGAGGACATGCGCAAAGGATTTCGATAGGCAGCCAGGACTCGAACCCGACTTATCGAGACTAATTTAGTGGTTCTTTCTTATTTATCGGTTTTTCTAAAATATAAAAATTAATTATTATTAATTATATTTCTTAACATTTTAAATATATTTTAGTGATAATTAATGGATTGTTAAACTTTCATTAACTGAATAATTGGTTGGAAATTATCAGTTAAATTATTCTGCGAGTTAAGAAGCTCGTTTTAGAAAACGCTACATATTTTCAATTAATTTGTAGACACTTTATAACTTAATGCTATTTTTAATCATGTGAAACAATCTCATCACCTTCAATTATAAGTATTTTTAATTTATTTTTAAATAAAATTAATCATAAAGAACATAGTATATACATAAATTGTCTTATAATTAAAATCAGTTAGATTTTTCCAGATTTCAAATTCTTTTTATTGATTTCTTAATATTCTAATTTTCGGAAACCCAAAAAAAAGTTGGAAAGTTTTTTGTGTTTCCCCGAAAAAACCTAATTTAGAAACTACATAAAATTATTTAAAAACTTTAAAGCTAATAAGCAAGATCCAGCTAACCTTTCAGGTTGCTGCGCTTTACTGATTTATTTTTCAGACAAGCGGACGTTACAATTTAGAAAACGCAACTATGTTGGTACAGTGATAACTATGGTACAGTGAAAACTGGTAATCAGTAGAGGCGCAGGTACTGGAGCGCCTGGCGACTCTGCATCGGATACAGATCGCCCACGTTGTACATGAGATCCACCACATGGGTGGGTCGCAGCATCCGCCAGGGCATAAACTTGAGCGTCTTCTTGTCGCAGTGCACATCCTCCTCGGGCTCTAGGGGCAGCGGCACCTCGTTGTAGAGCACCCGTCCGTCCACGCTGCGCTGCAGAGTGCAGGGGAGTCCGATCTGGTCAGCCAATCCCTTGAAGAGGATCGCCCGCTCGAACTGGCAGCCACTGCGCACCGCTCCGATCGGGATGAAGTTTGTGTGATACACGTACCGCAGTTCGGCCAGATGGCAGCTGACCGTGTGGCGGGAGCACTCCTCTGTCGAGTTGAGGTCCAGAATCTTGAGATTATCGCTCATTACTCCCGCTACCGCCTGGGCGATCAGCTTGCTGCGTTTGGCCACGTTGGCAAAGTCAATGGAGCGTCGGATTCGTTCGGGATTCTCCACCAAACCGTGTTCCTAGACAGGGACTTAACTTTTACTAAAAGGTTTTACTTTCATGTGACCACGACTGACCTCCAGCGTCTGATTTAGTGCCTCCAGGTACTCCGGCAAACCGGAGTCCCCGGGTCGCTTGCAGTAGATCCAGCCCTCCTCGCCAGCCTGCTCCGTGATCGTGTGCAAGCACTTGACAGGCACATCGACAAGATCCGACTTATCCGGCGTGGGACGATCGAAGTTCACCACCAACACGGGCTCCAGAGGCGAGCAGTCGTTGCGCAGGATGTTCTGAAATATGCGAAAGTCGTCGTACATTTTGTGAGCCACATAGAAGTCCTTGCCGGAGGTGATGTCGGTGAAAGTAAGGCAGTTGCGGATGCAGAACTTCAGGGTCGGGCACTTGGACAGAATGCTCTCGATGGCCGGTCCCCAGGTGGAAACGCAGAAGGCGTGCTTCTGGAACTCCATTAAACTGTGTTTGGGATAGGGTTATGACTCAGTCTAAGGACCAATGACACTCCCTTACACTTCCAGGATGCCGCGATCGATGTACACGTCGATGAACTCATTGAAGCGCGTGGTCTGCAGTATGAAGTTGGTCACCGACGTCTTCACCAGATTGGACAGCGATTTAAGGGCACGCTTAATTGAGGTCACAATGTAGTTCTCCAGCAAAGTCTGGCGCACCCGCTGCTCATCTATCAGCGTGCACAGGCAGCGGAAGATGTTGTTCACCAGTATGGAGTGGGCAAAGGAGCGCTGTGATCGGTTGAGGATGAGTATTATTTCCTCGAATATGTGGACTTACCATCAAAAGCTGGGCAGTCTGTTCGGTCAAGGATGCATACTCCCCCAGAAGTGTTCGATACTCCTCGTTTTGGGCCAGACTCTCGATCACTGTCAGCAGCGAGAGGACGAAATCAATGGACAGAGCCGGTAGCCCCTGGGCAAAGACGGCTGTAAGGACGGCGGCTATGTCCTGTTCCTGCAGCTGGACGGCCGTATCCTTGAACGCGGCCACCAGCAAGCGGGCTAGGAACTCGGCCGCCTGCTCGCGGGTCTTGATGGCCACATCCGGTGACAGAACAATCGAAACTAGCTTACGAATCGCACCCTCCTCATACTCGGCCACGATGCGACGCAGTGCCTCCGGGTACTGTGAGAGGCGACACAGGCCCTGGATCACAAAGGCCGCCGGTGCCGGCTTGTTTTCCATGAGGCACTTCAGGAACATGTTCGTGATCTCCGCCTTGTGCATGCGCGGCAAGAACTGCTCGTACTGAGCTGTCTCCGCGAAGATAGAGATGATGGTGCAGCGCATCTGCAACGGCAGTTGGTCCATGTACACCCGCAGCTGCTCCACGACCAGATCGAAGAGGTTCTGCTCGAAGAACAGCTTGGTCATCTTCTCGGAGCGCAGGGCCGTGGCTAGCACCTCGATTATATCGGTCGCCTCGGGTCCCTGAGGATTGTCGCAGAAGGCCTTGACCAGCTGCTCCAGCACAAAAAAGCAGCGATGCAGGGGCTCAAAGGCACTGTCCTCTCCAGTATCCGACAGGAGGGTCTTCAGGGCCTTCAGGGCAGCCTTGCGAATCTCCTGGTACTCGTTGGTCACCTCGCAAATGATACGATCCACCGGAAAGTCGGGCTGCGTGGTGAACTGCAGCATCTGGTCGGCGCCCTGGGCCTGCAGCATCTGATGCAGAGCCTCGATGGAGTGGAACACTGTGTCCGGGTTCTCGGAATTGATGAAAACCAGCTTGAACTTTTCCAGGAACTCCGTTTCGTCCACAATACTGTGGGCCATCTGTGGATCCCTCAGGCACACATTTATTATATAAGTCAGATACTCGATGCAGAAGTCGTCGGCCTCCCTTTGGTAGTACTTGCGGGCCAGCTCCAGTATCTGATTCGCCTGCTCCGGCTCAAACGTGGACATGTCAACGTTGTCCAGCAAAGCAGTGAGCAGATACAAGGCGAATCGGCGGATCATCGTGTTGTCTTTGCTGATGAAGAGCTCCTTCTCCAAGAGCAATTCCAGCAGGCGATGCTCCCTCAATTCCAGAACATTCGCATCCTGACGGCGAGCAAAGTCCGTTATATGGCTGAAGACAGAGATCAGGACGCACTCCTCCATCGAGCTGAGCAGCAGCAGCGCCGTGTCCAGCTTCTTGATCGGCACATTCAGCTCTGTGAAGGACTTCTCCTCGGATTTGGTGCGATCCGGATAAGCGGTACGGGGCTCGTAGATGCGCTTCGAAATTCGGGACATATTTTTGTGGATGATCCGGTCTTCCAACTTTTGTATTCGACTTGTATGAAAACGTCTTGTTATAAAAGAAAATAGCTCTATCAAGTGACAATGAAAACATGGTCGGCTTTGAAATTTTTTGAATATTTTTTAACATATAAAGTGGAAATAGCTAATCATTAAGAATCGAGCCGTTCTGGTTAAATTAAAAAAAAAAATAAAAAAAAAGAAAGAAAATATATAAAAGTTCTATATTTATACATAGTATTTCATAATTTAGTTTTGATATTTATATTATTAACTAAAATGCTGAAAACACACACAGCATCAACAGCCAAGTCGATCTAGGCATGTCCGTCTGTCCGTTTCTACGCAAACTAGTCCCTCAGTTATCTATATGCAACTTTCTGAATACTCTCACTGCGATATACTTTTATATATTTCCTCTTATTGTTTTTTATTAATTTGATCAGAATGGATCGATTCTGAATGATCCAATAGCAATCTGCAAGGGTATAAGAACTTCGGCGTGCCGAAGTTAGCTTCCTTTCTTGTTTACATAATCATTTTACGTTGTCCTTTACATTTGCTGATAGTTCCTATGGAAGCTATGGTAGCTATAAGATATATTCATCAGATTTTTATTAAACCAAAAAAAATTAATTTTGATTCGACTCCATCCTTCTTTGAAAATAAATTAAATAAATGATTATATATATTGGAATCCCATCCTAGATCCTTATTAAAGACCGAAAATTCTGTCTTTTGAGTATTCTTTTTCAGAGGATCTACAAGCATGTGTCCACAAACTGATTGTGCGTATCTTTTCGGGCCAGGAAAATCCCATTTGCCTCTTATCAAGGGGAACTAGGATGTGTAAACAATCTCCCATTTGTAGGTATCCGTCACTCCGAAAGAAAATTCGGAATACCAAACCTATCGTTTTCGTTGAGCTCAAAAACCACCCCTAAAATTCCTATTGAATACCCGGAACAGGAGTGAAAATGCCAGATCCCCAGAAAAGTATACATTTATACAAAAATCAGTTAGTGCTAATTATTAATAAATCTGTTATTCACAAAGATATTCCCCGAAACACCACAATATCAAATGCAAAAAGATCCGTTAAGTTTAAACCCGAACTCGATAGGTAGCTGTGCCTATCGATCGCACCGATAACACCATTATCGCTGGTAATGCACTAAATTTGCCGAGCGCGTCGCATCGCTAGTTTGAATTTAACAAGCGAACAGGGGTGGAAAGAGGAATGAGCAATAACGCGACGCTTGTTTGTTTCGCCATCGCTTCGCACACTCTCTCCGCAATTCGAAAATAGTCGAATTTCCGAATAAACACAGCTCGAATCCGCGCTGATCTTGCGATCAGGATCACTTAAACCACACCACGACGAAATGGCCAGGCCGAAGGCAAGTGCCAAGGAAAAGGCCAAACCCAAGCCAACGCCAGCAACCGCCAAGAGGCGAGGACGTGCTACCAAGAAGCAGGATGGGGAGAAGGAGAACGAGGAGCAGGCGCCCGCACCCAGCAGCCAAGCTGAACCATCCAGAATCTCAATTGCGGCCGAGACCATGTATACGATAATGCGGCACGCCGAGCGGAAGGCGTCACTTCACAAAAACTACGTAAAGGAGATGCAGCAACTGTACACCAAGGTGAGTAGTGGCGGTGGCGGCGTTTCTAGAACGGCGAGGACTCGTATTTAATGTTCGGTATCTCTGTGTTTGCCTTGTAGATGGGCCACCAAGCGTTCCAAGCGACGTTCATTGACGTGCTGAAGGCGGTCCTGGAGGCGGAGGAGGGCAACGAGAATGCCACCATGGCCCTCAATTTTTGCGCCACCCTGGTGACCAGCTTCGAATCAGAGCGCACGCACCCAGTGCTTGCCGCAACCATCCACTGGCTACTCACGGTGAGTGTCTACTGTACTTGTACCCCCCCACCCCCTTGAAATCACAACTTAACCCTTCTGGACAGACATATTCCAGCAATCCACACATCCGGTATCGCATCTGCTACTTCGTGAATCTCATCCTCAAGGAGCTGGGACCCAATGCCGCCCTGGACGACACCCAATGTGACGAAATCCTGGAGGCGATGCTGGAGCGCGTCAAGGATGTGGCGCCCAGTGTACGGAAGCAGGCCGTGCTGGCCATGCAGCGTCTGCAGATGCCAGACAACCCCACAGATCCCGTTGTGGTGGCCTACCAGTTCCATCTCTCCGGCGATCCGTCGCCCAGCGTGCGTCAGTGCATCATAACGTGCATGGGCCGCAACTACATCACCGTGCCGTACATCCTCCAGCGCCTGTGGGACGTTGACGAGAAGGTGCGCCGGCACACGTACGTCAACATGTGCAACTACCCGGTCCGCTCCTACAAGGTGGCCCAGCGCCTGACCCTGCTCGAGCAGGGACTCAACGACAGCTCGGCCACCGTGCGCAAGACCGTGATCAACTACATGCTGAAGGCCTGGATCGAGTCGTACCAGCAGAACTACATCTCCCTCACGGCTGCCCTCAAGCTGGACTCCAACGAGGAGGAGGTGCTGCGCTTCCGGCGCGTCGCCAAGCAGATGCTGCGGGTGATCTTCGAGAAAACGGACATCGATCAGCTGACAGCGCTGCTGCCCCTGAGCGATGACTGCGAGCTGCACCGCTGTATACCGCAAGACCTGCTGACCGTGGAGCTGGTGCTCTACTGGCAGTGCCTCAGCGAGTTTCTGGAGACGCAGGCGGACGAGACGGATCCGGTGTTGCCCGAGCTAAGTGTCTTCTGCAGCTATGTGGAGAAGTAAGTCGGGGGGGGCCATCCCTTTTCTTTCGAAAGCAACCATTAAACGAGTTTCCTTCCCTGCAGATTCTGCCTGTTCCAGAAGCCCGACATGGACAAGTTCGCCCAGATCGAGTTCCAAAACATGCTGCTGTCGCTGGTGGAGATGCTGCAGTCGTATGACCTGGGCGACGAGATCGGGCGTGGCAATATGAGGGTGCTGATCACCTGCTTGCTGAAGGACTGCCTGCTGGACCACAAGATTGTGTGCGTCCTGGTGCGGAGCATGGAGCAGCTGATCACCGACCTCAACGACCGAATGCAGTACTTCATCGACATCATCTACGAGCTGTGCGAGCTGAACACCAAGCAGAACGAGCTGATTTACGACCGCAGCCTGATTAATAAGTTGCTGGACGACTTGGACACGCCGCTAAAGATGAAGATCTCGGCGCTAAAGGTCAAGATCCTGGAGCTGGAGGAGCAGGAGGACAACTTTGTGCGCCAAAAGGAGTACATACGCGCGCAGGCGGTGACAGAAGAGAAGACCGCCGTCACCGCGGAGTACACGGAGCTGATACGGCCGCTGCTCGAGCGGAGCGGCGTGCTGGAGATGCCCGCCCGGCCCAAGCTCTCCAAGCAGGAGCGCATACTGAAGGCATTGTACACCTCGTACTACATGGTGGCATCGCCGCACGTGCACAAGCTGACGCCTGCCATCTGCCAGCTGTACAAGGACTTCATCTTCCGCCATCTGGCCTCCACCGAGGAGGACATCTTCGAGTGGGCCATCAAGTGCGGCACCACCTACTGCCTGTTCTACGAGACGTACTGCAAGGAGATGTTCGAGGTGGTGGTGGAGCAGGTCTGCAACAACAACATTTCGCACCTGTGCGAGACGTCGGCCACCTGCCTGATGGAGCTGCTGGACCACTACGGCCTGGACTACTTTAACGAGCTTAACCAAACAGGAGCCGCCGGCGGCGGTGGCGGTGGTGGCCAGTTAAACAAGAGCAAGCGCCGCCAGCTCTACACGATGCAGGATCTCTATGACTGCGACGACGATGGCACCCAGTCGCAGAACAGTGACCAAAACTCCGACATCCTCATGGTATTGAGTCACTATGTGGATCGAGTGCAAAGCACGGGCGTCCGCCTGGCCATAGTGCGCGGACTGTGCCGTCTGGTGCTCCGCGGACACATCGACGACCGCACGGACGTCATGGAAGCATTGCTGAAACGCTACTTCAACCCAAACACCGAGGCCATCGTCAGCCAAGTGCTGGGCATGTTCTTCGAGCAGCTGCTACACTACAAGAAGCAGGCCCTGCTGCAGCCGTGCCTCCTGCCCTGCGTGTGGACCATAATGAACTGCAACTTTGACTCGCCGCTCTGCACAGTTCAGCCAGATCACCTGACCAAGTTCTTTATCGAAATGACGATGCAGGAGGGCACCTCTCCGCAGACGAATATCCACAACAAGATCGCGCTGAGCTTCCTTCAGTACATACAGAACTACTTCACAGAGCGCCGGGATATGTGCCGCCTCCTGGCCAAGGAGCTCACCTCCCTCACGGTGAACGTATCCGGTGGGCCGGCAATTAAGGCTGAAATGCTCGAGCTGGCGGACAAACTGATAGCTGTGAGTCTGGTTGATAGCTGGTTAGCTTAAGATTCTCCTGCTTATTTTCCCCTTTCTATTTACTTTTCAGAGCGACCTGGATCCCCGCCTGACCAAGAATATTGAAAACTTCAAGCTAATGGTCAACGGCAGCTTTGAACCGCCACCCCGCCGGAATCCGGAGGAGGGTGACAGCGACGAGGAGTGCGAAACAGCCACAGTGGCATCGGTTAATGTAGTGCCCGCTCCCGAAGAATCCGCCACAGAGCCATCTATGGCGGCTGTTACGGATGCATCACAAGGTGAGGCAACTGCAGCTCCAGCAGAAGAAGCTCCAGAGCCCATTGTAACTACTTTTGGGGAAGCCAATATAATCGGAATCCGTCACCTGCGGCGCTCCCTGGCCATAAGTCGTTCAGAGGCGGATAGCCTGCTTGGCTTGGATGCCGACTCCGAGCCCGAAAACGTATCGGAACCAGAGCCTGAAGGAGCTGCTGCAACCGAGGCGGCCGAGACATCAAAGAGGAATCTACGCCGGCCGCAGATGAAGCGACGTCTCGAGCAAGCTTTAGCCAGGTCATCCAAGACGCCGGAGAAGAAGCCGCCGAGCGACGAGGAACCATCGTCGTCGTCGTCGGATAGCGAAGTGGCCGCGAGTCCAGCCAGAGTAGATCGGGTAAGAGATTAAAGAACCGGGCTACACTGGCATGCTAACCATCCAACTCTTCCCTCCAGTCAAACGATTCCGAGGTGATTGAAGCTTCGCCCACCGCAGTCTCGCCGCCGAGTGACAGCCGGACTCTGCCCAATGCCAGCCATGTTCGCCTGCGTTCACTGCGCAGCCGAAAAGGCGGCGTGGCAGCCGCCCAGGCCGCTCCCAGCTCCGCCAGCAAAGTGAGTACCAGGCGCTTACGCATGCAGCTCTAAGCACTGCAGCAGGATCATAGCCACCAGCACTGAACACCAGACACCCTTTATATTTAGCTTGTAAGAGAAAAGTTGCAATCCGCATCAAAACAAATCACAAACGTTTTCAAAACTGACACCAACGAGTTGTTTCCTTTAAGCTTTGCCAGAGAGTTAGTGACCACCACCACCACTTTTGTAGCTTAGTAGTTGCCTTGGGTCTTTAATTCCATATTTATTTGATTTTTTTTTTGCATTATTTTCATTAGCGGAAGGTACTGGCCCTGGAAACGCCTCTCCGAAACGGACGGAAAAGAGTGCTCAGGCGAACGCCATCCGATCCGCGCTCCCGTTCCCTGCGGTCCAATGACTCGGCCGCCCCCTCGCCCCGCAACTCGCCGCTGCGCAAGCAGCAGCGCCTGGACGCCACTCAGAAGAATGCCAACAGTCCCACGGAGAGCACATCCTCAGTTAAGGAGAACAGAGTGCCGCCCACGATAGTTGTGGACTCAAAGTCCACATCCGAGGCTGAATCCGAGTCGGAACCAGAACCCGAAGCCGAATCCGAGCCAAGGCCATCCACGTCCAGGCAGCCAGCCATTGCCAAGAAGCTTCGATCATCGCGAACCCAGCTCGCCAGCACGAGCACTCCAAAGATAACGACTCGGAACTCCGCACGCGCCCAGCGGCTAAGCACCCAGGTCATGACCCGAAAGCGGATGTCGCTCGAGATGAACCTCAGTGCCGGCCAGCTGCAGTCCACGCCCAAGCGAGTGACGCGGGCGGCGCCCACCTCAATGAGCGAACACAAGACACGTAGTAGTAGTAGACGACGGAAATAGCCCTCAGCAATCAGCGTTATGTTATGTCCACTCTTGTTGTGTGTTCCAAGTTCGTTCGACTTTGCGAGTTACAGTTTAGAGTTAATAACTTTCCGTGAGTTTCATTGTGTACAATATGTGTAAATTATATCTAGTTTGAAATTAAAATATATCGTTGAGTAATTTAATCAATGTTTAAGTCGCTGCGTAAAATAATAGACTAAATAAACATATAAAAGCCAAACGATTGTCTTCGAGCATCTCAGGCCAGGGGACCCACATGGTAACCTTAAGCGGTTTAGGGGGGTTCATTCATTTCATTTATTTTTTCGTACATTTATTATTTTTATTTTAAACAGGGCACGTAATCATTAAAGTGAAAAAAATCAATGTTTAATGATTATCTATTGATTTTAATATACATAAATAAGCAAAATTGCTTGCCATTAATAATTTATTCAATTTATTATATTTACTTAATTGCTCAAAAAATAATGATTATTATTTTAATAATGATTATTATTTTTTGAAATAATGATTATTATGTAGCGATATTTTTTCGCTCAGAATTTCGCTTAATGTGTAATATATTCTTTCTAAGAGCTTTCTTTGAACAAAATTTCACATTATTCTATGAATCGAAAACAGACGAACCAAAAAAAAAAAACACATTGAGCGAAATTCTGAGCCAAAAATGTCACTCAAAATAAGAATATTTTTCAAAAATTAATAATTAAAATTGGTTAAATATATAAAAATCTAGATTTCAGCAACCATTGAGTATCTTGAAAGAGCATCCAAATTGTAGCCGATTGGCATAATTCGTATTTTGTGGGGCTTTTCCAAGTGGATGATTTTTTTGTTTAAAGAAAATATTGATAATCATTATTTAAGATCCCTGATTTTAAAAGCGCAATATCTTAAGAATATTGTGTCCTAGTTTTACCTCATAGAAAAATTGACGAAGTTATGCAGAGTTGAACGATGTCACGAGAACAACTATGACATTGTCTTAAGCGCTCTCCTGAAAAATGCCAATTTGAATATCGGTATACACCATAACTCAAAATCTACTGAACCAATCGGTTTCAAATCTAGAACATAACTTCTTTAACTAAGTTTAAAGTATCTCACGTCGCGCTATTTTTAATTTTAAATTTTATTATATTTTTTATTTAACAAAATAATTTAATTTTTTTGTCAAAATCTGGTTTTTGACTTCCAGTTTTGATAAAAATTTGCGCAAACATTTTTAAAGTAAAAACGCCAATTGCGAAATACCTCGGGAGTAACCCTCCCTCATTGGCCTCCGACATATCCTCTCTTGAATTTGTATTAATATATTTTCATATATTTCTGAGTCGAATTTGACAACATATATGGAAAAATACCGATAGACATTCAAAAAAACGATATCTCCAATATCCAAAACGATTTTTTTTAATTTTAAAAACAGCTTTTTAAGTCCAAGATTAGAACTTTATGAATTGGCTGCACCTGAAAAGTGCCCAAACCCCGTATTTGTTGCACTTTAAGATGGAAAATTTTAAAAACAAGACTTATAGGAAATATTCTTAGACCGGAATTAAGTTCAAACCATTAAAAACCTTCGATAAAGTATATTCAGGTTCTTGGTTCTGCGATTTTTTCAAATATTGTCAGCCTGTGTAATCGAAAAAACGTATTTCTTGTATTTTCTTGATATCACAACCTCCTCCTAAACTCCTCCCTCTACATAATTATAATGTATGCGAACATCTCACTAGGTTAGCATACATAAGGGCAGCGTTTGAGAGCGCCGTTTTTCTAAAAACTAAAAGCTCAATCTCATATTCATTTCAATCTCTTTCAAGAAAAAACAAAAGGTTATAAAAAAGTTTATAATTTATTCAAAAAGATCTGTATAAGTGTGTATAAGTGTGTGTATTTTGATGCTGGGAAGCATGCGTGAATAAGTACATGCTGAGATTCCGATCGATACGAATGAAGCCGATGGCTGGCGAGCAGTGATTACGTTAGGTTCGAGTTACGTACGAGTCCTTAGGTCTATCCGAAAAGCTTAGCCTACACGAATTAGAAACGATAGTTACGAGGTTAAGGCAACGCAGGTCGTTTAAAGCAGTTCAGGGTGACTGAAGAGGAGAGTCGAGGGAGCTGCGACCGCTGCTAGGAGAAGTATTCTTAAAGTTTAAGGCCATTCAGTTTGTGGGCCGTCGTGTGCAGATCCCATTCGTGCTGCTGCAGGGCCTCGAACGAGGCTTCCAGACTGAGATTCGCCTCGCTAACCAGATTCTGCAGCTTGATGAGCTTGATGGACTTGTGGACGTCCCAGTTGATGAACTCCAAGGCTCCGAGACAGCGATTGGGGGTGCTCTGAGGAAAGCAAGTTTAATATGTTTTTAGCAGAATTCACAAACAAGAGTTATGAGTGAATTAAAAATTAGTACAAAAAATTGAGCTGATATGACTACAAAATTATGTATAACATATTTTTTTAAGGACTTTTCAGAAACAAGATACATTTTTATAAAGAATTTTTAATTATTAATTGGTTTTCAACATTTACTTTTCCATTTTAATAAACAAACAAAATTAATACAATTTGTATATAAAATTGAGTAATAACTCTAATTTGTAATTTAAAAATAATAATTAAAAATAAAAATAAATAAATATTGATTGAAAATAATTTTTCAATTATAATTTTTATTATTAATTTAAAATTACAAATAAAGGTTATTACTCAACTTTTATTTAATATAATAAAACAATAATTATATTTTTTTTATTAAAAAAGAATATTAAAAACGGAAAAGGATTATAAAGTGAAAACATACGAACCGAAAAAACATGAAAAAATGATGATTCATAATTTTTATAATAAAAATTATATTTAATTTCTTATTGGAAAATAATTTATTTTAATTTTTAATCACGGACCGTAATTATTATAAGTTTAAAAATAAAAAGTAATCTTTAATGATTATTATTTAAAAAAAGTTTCTTTTTTTTATTTATTTTTTTTTGTTTGCTCAAAATAAAAAATATATATTTTTTAAGCTATTAAATAAAAATAAAATTATAACTATTAATAGTAAGCAAATTATTTTATAATGAATAAATAATCATAGGCATTGATTTTAACTTTTTCACTTGTAATTATTACGGTCCCTTATTAAAAATTAAGATTTTTTTGTTTTTGTTTTTCAAATAAGAAATTAACTATTAAATTTTTATTATAAAAATTATATTTGTTACGATCGCTGGTTTTACGTCATTATTTTATTTACTTGAATATAAATTGTGTGTAGACTTACGTCCTTTCCCAGCACTTTCACCATGATGCGGACTTCATCGGAATCAACGCCCCGCTCGCAGCCCTTGGGCTTCTTGTCGGAGAACTCCAACAGGTCCTCGCAGCTCACCGAATTCGAGTCCGCCAGCCGAGCGGCTGTGGCTGCAAAATACTCTGCTTCCGTTTGCGGCTTCGCTGGAGCTCCTCCGCCAGCTTGGCTGGTGCTCGGACTCGAGTCCGCCATTGAGTTGCGATTCATGGCCAGATTGACGGAGGCGCGTACCTTTTTGAACAATGCGTTGCCCGCCAGCTCATTGTCCACGCTGGAGAAGCGACGACTCGCCTCCTCGGGGACAGCTTCGGCCAGGGGCTGCGTCTCCTGATTGGGCGCCACCTCTGGCTCCAATGCACTGCAACTGCTCGCCGCAGTGGATGTTTTGCGACTGCTCTCCATGTCCAGGTTGCGCAGCTCATCGTCGTTTACATACAGACCCGAGATCTGGGTGGCCTCGAACTCGACATCCTTGCCCTTGTGGTAGTGCTCCTTTTGAATGGAAAAGTTGTAGAAGCCGTCGGTCACATCTGGTGATTGTAGAATGCCCTCCTTGCTGGAATCCGCCTCCAAAATGGACTCGAACTGCAGGGATGCGGTGTCCGTGAGCCCGGCAGCGTCTGCCGGCGCAAGCTTGTCCAGGTTCTGGTAGGTGTGCGAGGCTTCACTGCCCACGGCCGGCATATTTGCGTACTCCCGTTCCGGGGGACGCGACGGGCGTCGCATGCTACTGGGTCGTACTGCGGCCACCACCTCGATGGCGCGACCTGGTTGCGGCTGTTGGGAGCAGGAAGAGGAAGAGGAGTCAATGCTCTTTCCCGTCTCCTCGCCAAAGTCCGCCAGCTTGCTAAGAGTTCGCTGCAGGCCGTTGGCCGGTATAATCAGCGGATACTTGCGCACATGTCGTTTGGTGCTGTTCTTCACCTGCTTCTTGCCCTCGCGCGGCGGCAGGGGAATGGGATTGGGCGACTCCGGCTCAGGAAGTGGCTGTTGTGGCTCTTGCGGCTCCGACTGCTGAGGTGCGTCCGGAAACTTGTAGCTGCCGTGGGTCATGTAGCTGGGACTTTCGCAGGCCTCCAGCGAATTGGAGTTCTCGTCGTTGTGGCGACTCAAGGTGGCGGCCAGTTCCGCCTTGCGCACCCGCTGGGCGGCTCCTCGCGTGGGCAAGGTCATGGGACGCTGCGACTGGTGCAGGCTCTGCAGGTCGAACTCGTCGGTGTCCAGGTGGCGGAGCAGCGTGGCTGCCGGACTGGGTCCGATGTCCAGCAGGGCCTTGCGCTCGATCAGGCTGTTGTAGGCCTCCAGTCCCTCCTTGCCTATCAGCGACTGCAACGGGGCGCCGGAGGAGAAATAAAGTGAAGGGAAATGAAATTGTACAAAATGAAAACGGCGGATGGGAAGGACGAAACAAATACGAAATAATCAGGGGCAGATAATAAATACAAAAGCAGTAACAAAGTTCCTTTTATAAGTCTCAAAAGCAGCACCCACCATTGAAATTCAGAATTAGGTTTCCTTTATTAAATCCCTTTAAATATGCACAACATTTTCTTAGGTTTTTGATTACCAATTTTAACTCGTTTGTTTTTTGGTTCTTGGAATGAAAACTCTTCTCGATTTTCGCCACTTCAAATAGGTGTTGTTATCTTAGTTTGAATTTAGTTTAGTTTGGATGTTAGTTCTTTTAGTTCCTTAGTTTTTGGGGCTTGTTTCTTGTATAATACTTGAGTAAATTTTGGTTTTCATTTAGCTTTTTAATGTTCTCTGGGTTGAAACGCTTCGAACGTATAGTTTAGTTTAGAATATCATTTTCCGTAATGCTTATACTTGTATACATAGAATTAGGTTTAGATTTAAGTAGGTGTATATATATAATCTGTATATCGTAATTTCAATTTGAGTTTATCCATAAATGCATAGAATGCGAAAATCTTTTAGTATAAGTATATTCTTTATAGTATAATATATATATATATTCTTAGTGAGGTTATCAAAAAATGTTTCGACACTTTGCAGCCGTCGGCAATTCGATTTGAGTTAATTTTTAGTTTTAGCTTTTGTTTGGTTAAGTTTTTTGGGTTTTTTAATGTTAGGTTTTGGGGCTTTTAGGTCTTAGGTTTACGTTTTTTAGGTTAGTAGGCAAATACTCTTCAATCTCAAATCTTATCAGATAATCTATAGGGTTCGGTTCGACACTCTAGCTGAAGTGAGAGCTTAAATGCTTATCTTGGTTTCGGTATCGTTTGGTTTCATGTTTCACTTTAGCTTCACCCTAGCCTCGGGCTCAATAATAAAAATGCAAGCGTCTCAGGATATGGCAGATAATCCATTTGCATATGTACGGGATTCTTGATCCGACGACGAATGTTGTCTTCTGATGTGTGTGGACAAGTTCTGAGGATTGTCAACTGTTGTGGGTGTGTGTCTGTGTCTCTGTCTCTGTCTGTCCTTGTAGTTTCTTCAAAGGCTTTAGAATAACAAGATGAGTAACGCCGTTCTTCTTTTTGTACTAGGATTTGTCTGGCTCTAGAGCTGGATTTAGGCTTTCTTCAAGATGTTGTTAACATTGTAGAGCTTTCATATGTCAATTCAAATGTATTGGCGTTTAGCATCTTGTTCTTGTACAGTCTTTAGGTTCCTTGTGTCTGTGTGTGACTTATAATTACCGCCATGGTAATGGCCAATAGGAAATACCCTGTCTAGTTGGAGTCCCCCTAATAAGTGTGTGGTGTTTGTGTTGACATACTGTTTTCGACAAGCTCCGAGTTCTTCTGGGTTTATATTTCTGTATTAAAAAATTCTTGAACATTCTCTATTCCGTTTGTGGAAGCCATTATCTCTTTGTTATCTTTGTAATATTTCCTTTTAAAGTTTGTATTTGAATTTCTAGTTGTATATGATTTGTAGGCTACTGAGTGGAGTGAGTATTTCCTGTTTGAGAGTTGCAGATAAAATTTCAGACATAGTTCCGCTTTAAGTTTCGATTCTAATTGGTATTGCGTTTCGCTAGTTCGCTAGGTAGAACGATAAACTCGAAAGACGTTTGAAAAACGATTCATATTAGAGCTGGAAATAAATTGATTTTCAGTGATTCGATTTTTTTTTCTAAAAACTTTAACAAGTAAATCGATAATAATCAAAACCGGAAGTAATTTAAATCATAAATTTAAAAATTGACGATTCTTTACATTTGATCTATCGATATTTGTATTTAAATATCAGCTTCTTGGTGGTATTCAGAGTTTATATGACATCGGAAATATGACATTCATTAAATTAAATACACTTTCAGCTAGTGCTGGAAAAACATCGATGTTTGTGAGTACTTTCATAAAAAGCATCGATTAATAATCGATGTTTAAACAAATTTTAGATCTAGTATGCCATTTCTGCCTTTTTGCTCGGTTTTTAAGTGACAGTTGAAAATAATCGATGTTTGACAAGTGAACATCGATGTTGGCCGATTTTGTTGAAACATCGATTGTATAATAAACATCGATGTTTCCAGAATACCCAATTCCGGAGTTTCGGGATTCCTAAACGAGCAGAAATTATAATTAAAAATAATAAATCAACATTTTTAACTTCTTACTAAACTTTTTCACAAGTGTATCGTATAAAACTTTTTCGATTAAATCGACTCTGAAAATGTATATCGATCGCTCAATTTAAAAATCAATTTATCAACTATGGAATCGATTTTATTTACAGCTCTAATTCCTATTATGCAAAATTTAATCGAATTAAAAACAGAAACGCAATCAAAGAGAGTTCATAATGATGATGAGGAGCTATGAGCTATTAAGTGGATGAATGGATTTTGGAAGCCATGCAGCTGATCATCTGCACATCATTATTATCTGTTCTGAGAGGTCTTCGGTGTTTTTCCTATAAGGCACACACTCTCATCTCGTTTCAAAAAATGCAAATCCAAAAAATATATATAATCTATTCGCTGTAAATACTTCTACAATTTACTCTTCGACGTCCAACAGACTCCTTCTCCGCTCAAACACTCCTTTCCCTCTCTCAAACACACACAGACACTAGTAGCTAGCACAAAACACAGCCCCGCCACGGTGGAGCGTCCATCCCTGGCCATGGTATTCCGGGTCAAATTCCTATCTCTCCGCCACACTCTTTGGGTCGTCCTGCCTTCCGATCATCCTCTAATCGGACATCACATTGCCGAACAGTAAATTGAGAACGTATTTCAGCATTTTCCTTAGTTATGGAGCCGGACTAGGCGGGATTCGCGGTGCTACGAACTCGCGCCGGAACTGAAACTCATCGCCACTCTCGGTGCTGGAAGAGGAGGAGCTATCGCTGGACCTTCTGGTTACCCCAGCTCCCCCAGCCGCGCCGGCACTGATAATCACGGCCGTGGCAAGCTGTTGCTGAGGCTGCTGCTGGTGCTGCATCTGCCGCCAGTGCATCTCGTGCTGCTTCACCGCCGAGGCGTGTATTTTCTCCGGCCAGTGGAACTCCGTGGGACGCTTTGGCTTTGCCATTTTCCCAGTCGGCGTCAGCAGGGAGCCCATGGAGAGCTGGCGCTGCTTAAGCTCCTCGGGCGAACTGCCCACAAAATTGGTGGACGTGGGACTCTTTCCCGTCAGCCGGCTGATGTCGAACTCGTGCAAGGCGGCTCCCCCACTCATGGGCCGCTGCAAGGCCGTGCCACCGCCTGTGGGCCTGTAGGTGGCCTGCTGTACAGCCGACGAAGCTGCCGAAGATGAGCCCGATCCGGAGCCGGGCATTTCGGCGCCGTTCAAGATGTAGCTCGGCTTCTGGCTGGTGCTCAGATAACTGGCGTGCGCCATGTTGTAGTTGTTGCCCGGTCCGCGTCCCCCAAAGTCGTAGATCCGCTCGTCGTATTGGAACTGCTCGTAGCCACCGCACGGCACGCCACCTCCTCCGCGGTGGAAGCTGCGCCGCTGCCCGCCGAGATTGTAGTGCGGCGCCGACTTGATGCTCGAGTTGGAGCCATAGATCTGGCGAGGTGAAATGACGGCCTCGCGCTCGTCATGGCAGGCGGACTGCACCTGACGGTTCAATCCCGCTCGGCGGCGCCTGCCCAACGAGGCATTCGAGCTGGCCGCCACCCTGGCCCGGATGTCGCACTCGGAGCGGGCCAAACTAGGCTTGACTGGCTCCTCGCCGCTGGAGGAACTCGAGTCCAGGGTCATGGGATTGTAGCTCAGTCGCCGCAGGGTTCGCGCTCGAATGGAACGGGGCTTATAGGAGGCGGAGCGCCGTGGCAGAGGCGCCTGATGCTCCAGCCTCACCTGCCGCTGGATCACACCTCCGCGCTCCCGCTGCGGCTCCGAGAGAACCGGCGAGATGGGATGGAAGCTCTCGTTGAAGGAGGTCGAGCGTTGGCGGTATCCCTTGGATCCTTGGATGTACACCGAGCCGCTGCTGGCATTCAATCCCGACTTGATGGGCGAAGCGCTGGCTAGCATCTGCTTGGTGGCTCCGTTTCCAAATCTCTCGTACGCCAACTCATCCTTGAGACTGGTATAGCCGCCCGTCATGACCACGGGCGGGGCGCTGAACAGGGCCTCGCCCTTGAGGGGGAAGTGGAAGCTCTCCTGGGGACTGTAGCTGGACTTTTGGCTGCTGCGGCGCGACAGCGAGATGTTGGTATCCCGCGAGGCGAACCCCGTGTCCGGGGTGCTTGAGCGCTTGTCCTCCATGGGCTTGGGATCCGCAGGAGCGGCGGCGCTCAGCTGCGCCTGATTGTGCATGTACTGCAGATGCTTGTCCAGGTGACTGGTGGCCGCATTGAAATCAAACATGGTCTGGACCCCGTTGCTGTAGCTGTAAACGGCCGACTTGAGGCTGCCCGTGGCACTGCTTATGCCATCATCCAGGCTCACAAGCTGCGGCAGCTGGTCGTTGAGGATCGTGTCGTTGGAGTCACTCTTGTCCAGCTCCGTGTACGTGTGCATAAAGTCCAGATTGAGCGCCTTTAGGGTGTTTTCAATGTCCATGATGTTGTCGTCGATGCTCTTTTGCGGGTGCGGGTGCTCCTCCTCCTCCGCAGCCCGCTCCCGTTCCAGGTTCAGCGGTCTGCTGAGGATCTCGCGCGATTTCTGGAACAGAAAGTCGGAGCTCTCCTTGTCGAAAATGGGCACACGCAGGTCCGTGCTGTTCTTGATCTCGCTCAGCGAGCGGAAACGCTGCACGATCCATCGATCGGATGAGGGGGTGGTAAACGAGAGAAAATAACCGAAAAAACCGAAAACGGAAAGGCCAAACGCAAACACAAAACGGGGGAAATGAGAGGGGGCAACGATGTACGAACAAGTAGGAGAAAGAGCAGAGTGTAGACAAAACTCGAGGATTAGAATCTGTCACGGCCAAGAATCGATGACCTAGTGCTACGGGGAAGCCAGGGGATCTAGCCAATGGAGTTGCTGCTGCTCACCTGTATGTCGGGAATGCTCTGCAGCTCCTCCGTGAAATTCTTCTTTTTGGAAAAGGGCGAGGCATTGCCGTGGGTGGGTGTGTGGGCCGATCCGCTGGCCCCACCGCCTCCCATGGCTCCAGCCTTGTCCCCTGCTCCGCTGCTGTTGCTCAAATGCGGAAACCTGAAGCTGAACTTGCGCTTGGGACTGTGGATGGCGGGCGTCTGGTCAGAGACCAGATCAATCATCGACCTAGAATGCAAAGGAAATCGGAGTCAACTTTATGTACTCGATCCAGGGTGGAGGCACTAGCTCACCTGGCGCTTATCTCGTTGGCAATCTCGATGGCGTGATTGAGAATCTTCTCATCCTTGACCGAAATGGGCTTCACGGTGCCCGAGGTCTTCTTCTTCGAGAGCGTCGGCAACAGACCATGGCCGTGCTTGCTGTTGCCATTGGTGTCGCCGCTCTTCTGGCCCAGCTTGGCCGACATTTCCGCAAACTCATTCTTGCTGTTCACATGCTCGAACCCCGGCGACTTTGGCTGGCTTCCCGAGGCCCCGCTAATCGACCCGAACATGGAGTTAATCTCGTCCAGCAGCGACGGCCCAAAGTCCAGCTTGTCGGCCGCCATCTCGTCATCCGATATCTCGTGGTACTCGTGCGGATCATCCGCCGCCACACTTCGAGAGGCAGGGCGCCACCCTGGCTCGCTCGAGTGCAGGCTCTTGCCATCCCCCCCGTAGTTATTGTTGTGCAGGGCAAACTCCAGCTGCTCCAGCTGATCCTCCCCGCGGTTGAGGAAGAACGGATTGGTGGAGCCCCCCGTGGCAAAGTCGAAGGAGCTTTGGCCGTTGGTGGCTATCAGCTTGGGCGTGTGCTCGGCGGATGGAATGAAGGTGGGGTTCATGGAGGTGCCCATGGCGCCTCCGCCTCCGCTCTCTGGGAAGTAGCCACTGGCCGTTTGCAACGAATCCGGACTCGTGGGTGTCGGGGGGAGCAGGAGTGGCGTCTGCTCAATGTCCTCCGAGGGCTTGTAGGGCGTCACTATCTGCTTGGGCACGTGATTGTACTAAAAGGGAAGTGGATTAGAACAATTAGCAGGGAAATGTGAAGCTCTGTGGACCGAATACTTTCTTACATTCTGGGAGCTGCCGAGAAAGGCAATGTCGCCAAAGGTGGCACCGTCTATGCCCACGTGGCCGGTGTGCTTGAAATCGTTCTGCGGCTTCGATATCATCTCCGTGCGCAGCTTGCGCTTGCTACTCCGGTGGTCACTCGCCCGGCTGAACGAGTCCCGGCTGGAGCTGGGCAAGCCTTCGAGGAAGGCCACCGTGTTGGAGGGGTTGAAGTAGCCCGTCTTTCCAGTGCTGAGCACTCCCTTCCAGAAGGGCGTGCCCGTGTTGCGGTCCAGGACACTGATAATGTCGCCCTGGCGGTACAGCAGGTGGTCTTTCTTGGGCTCCGCACAGTTGACCACCGCCTTGAGCTGCTCCGGCTTCATGTCGGGCAGCTGGTCATAGATCTCGCCGAAACGCGGCCGCTTGGCGGCATCGTCCTGCCAGCACTTCATCATCAGGGTGTAGTACTCGCTGGGGCAGCAGTCGGGCTGCTCCAGACGCTGGTAGTTGGGCGAGTCGATGGCCTCGAGTATCTGGAGGCCGGTGAGCGCGGCCCAGGGCTGGAAGCCGTAGGAGAACATCTCCCACAGGCAGACGCCGTAGGCCCACACATCAGAGGCGTTGGTGAAGCGCAGGTAGTTGATGCACTCGGGCGCACACCACGCAATCGGCAGCTTAAGGTTCACATTGAAGTTGGTCTTGTAGTAGTCCTTGCCCACGCCCAAAGCCCGCGAGAGGCCAAAGTCCGAGATCTTGACCTTGTCCTTGCTGAACACGAGGATGTTCCTTGCCGCCAAGTCCCGATGGATCAGGCGCTTCTGCTCCAGATACCGCATTCCATTGCAGATCTGCAGGGCGAACTCGCAGAGGGTGGGTATGGTGAGGAAACTGACCCGCAACCCAGAGTCCTTGAGGCACTCAAGCAGCGAGCGCAGGTGGGCCAGCTCGGTGACCAGCATGAGCGAGTCCGTGGCCAGGACGACACCGTACAGCCGCACGATGTTCTCGTGCTCGATGGAATGCATAATGGCCGCTTCCTTCAGGAACTCCATGGGATTCGACTGCATGCGCTCGCGGCAGAGGCACTTGATAGCCACTTGGATCTACAAAAAAAAGGGATAAGTGGGCTTTCGTGAGGAAAAGGCTCTGAGAGATCTCCTACGGACTCACCCTCTCACTGCCATTGGTCCAGACGCCCTGCTGGACGATGCCGAACTCGCCTGTGCCCAGCTGCTTGTTCACGCTGATCGAGTCCGCCGGAATGATGTGCTTGTTGTTGGGCACCTTGCTCGGCGAACTGGCCCCGTTCTTGACGGCCAGCGATGTGCCTGCGGCGGCACCACTGCCATCGGCGGCCACTTGAGTCCCGCTTCCGGGAGCTTCCTCCCGCTTTACCATCGTGCCGGGCGCCTGCAGCAGACGCTTGATCTTGCTGAGGTAGCTGTGGGGGAAGTGCTTCTCGTAGAACTTGCGCAACCGCCGGATTTCCGGCCGCGACAGGCCGATGAAGCGCAAATCCTCGTCCGCCGCATACTTGAACTGCGCCGCGTTCGTTATTTTCAATTCGTTTCTGCGTGGGGAAAATTGAACAAAAAAAAAAAAGTGGAAAAGTAGAAAAGTGGAGAAGAGCTGAAGAGTGGCGGGCGGTTTCCGCTTTTTAGGTCACTCACTTGACGGCATTGTAGTACTGTTGCAGCTCGGACTCCGTGAGGAATTCGTATAAATCAATTTGTGGATACTCTGAAAGCAAGGAGAGGTACATCATGTATATATAAATAAACACATTAAGTATACTATATAAAGGCGAGACCACACAAAAAACAAATCCCGGGGCCCTTATCTTTGATGTTCTTTCTGGCGTCTGGCAGAGAATGCCGTGGCTGTGGGAAGGGGCATCTCAATGGGAGTGTGGGAAAGGGGGAATACCCTAGGCAATAAATAACTTCTTTAACGATCGATCCGCCAACGCAGGCAGGCATCTCTGTCGATCTTTTTATTCTCCAAAATTTTAAGAAAATAAAATAAGACACACACTCGCGCACACACATGTGTACACCTCCTGCATACCTAAAAGTTGCCGTCCCACACAAACACACACACACGCGCAGGCAGGAGTACGTGAGCACATTGACACAAAACTGGGGGTTGTTGTTTTTGTTGTCTCTGCTGCTGCACCCGTATTTGTCATCCATTGTTTGTCCTCTTCGCTCCGCTTTGGAGTTGACACAGGGTACGGGCATACAGAGATTGCGGAGCTGATAGTGGCCCCGGGGTTTTGCATTTTGAGTCACCAATGCCGGATGCAAAATATCGCCTGGAATTTTCCGGCTCCGCCCCGGTCGGTGCATTAACGGCACTTTCCCGCAGGACTACGCTTGTCCTTGAATATGCAAAATAAAATCGATCGGCCAATACATACACTCAACACACACACACACAGACGCGCACGCACTGCACAGGAAACCAGCGAAAACTACGTAGCAGGAAAAGCCATTCTTAGCACGCTTTTCACTGGTTTTTCAATCGACACCGGTAAGTTCACTCATTGCGCAGTCTAATTAGGCAGTTTTCCGCCTATCAAGTGCATTTTTTCTGTCAAACTTACCCATTTTACTCTCGCCTGTGCGTCTGCATTGTATTTTGTTATTATTTTTACTCTTTTGGGATGCAAAATTATCGATGTCACTATCGATAGTATAGATGTTTTTTAAAAAGGCGATACATCGATGTATTTTGTCCAATTTCGCAGTGTGGCCAGTGCTAATCTCAAAAGTGAAATCTTCCTAAAAAATCCACATCTGACACTCGAACCACACCTGATACTACAACCTCGGTCACAGATGAGAGTAACAGAGTTGTAACAGCATTTTCTGTTAATGAGAGCTTAACAGGGTTTTGCTTATGGAATTCCCAGTGTGTTAATTTGTATTATTTAATAAAGTTAATTAATTTTAAGATATAAAATTTTTGTTTTTAATTTTTGACAATTTTATTAAATTTTAGGGGGACAAAAATTAAGTGTTTTTTTTTCTTCCCGGCATGGCTAGAAAGACTCACCCGTTGAAGTTGGTCAATGGGGTATAATACCCTTTCTTTAAATTGATACTTTCCATATTCTTAATGTTAATTTTTTGAAAAGGCGGAGCTTAAAAATATGATGTCTCAGTCGAAAAAAACATCAAGCTCAGTTTGAATAGCTTTTCTGTGCTAGTTTTTCTCCAGGTCAACAAATCTGTATACAGAATTTCAAATTTTAAGGCAAAGTTTTGTATTTTTTCAAAATAATTTTAACTCTAATAACATAAAATTTTTCATAGAAAAGAAAAAATAATATTTTTTTTGCTTGTATGTTAGATCGACTCTGCTGTTAATGCTTATTAAGAATATTTATACTTTATATGGTCGGACCAGACACCTTCATTCCGTTGCAAACTGTTGACTAAAATGACAGTACCCTGCAAGGGTATAAAAACAGTTTCCATTTCTTGTCTAAACTAAAATGTTTACGTAAACTATCCCTTTATGAGGTTCGATTTCAAAGCATTTTCAATTAATATCTTTTATTCATTTACATATTGAGTACGGTATATATAAAAAACAATGATCGCATTGAAGCGTGCATAATTAGTATTGTGGCTACTGTCGAACGAACGGCTAATGTCTAGAACAGACGGAAGCTGCTGGGGAAGGCAGTTATCATCATGCGATTGATGACCGCCCGGATGTGCTCGTGGCCCAGGGCAGCGTTGATGGCGGCCAGCTCCTCGAAGTGCTCGCGGGCGCGCTTCTCCTCGATCAGCTTGACCACGCACTTGTACATGCGCCCGTAATGGGCATGGGCATAGGCGTGCCAAAGGGCGAATTGAATGGCCTTGGAGTCGGTGGCGTCAACGAACTTGATGACCTCCGTGTACAGGTCATTGATGTCGGCCACACGATCCTTGACATTATCATCCAACACTGCCAGCTTGGCCAGGGCAATGCCCTTCTTGCCGAGTGCCTCAATGAGATTATTCTTTTGCTTGTCCATGGTGCTAATGTGGAATACCCTCAGAGTGTTAATTAGGTTTATAAATTTCCAACCCATACCTTTTACTTACGTCTTAATCTTGGCCGCATCGGGCCGAGTATCGTTCTTGAGGCCGTAGTAGGAAAGCAACGCCTCGGAATCGGTCTCCTGGATCACCTTTTCGGCCAGCTTGACAATGCGCTCAAGGGCGCCGCGCATCTTCTTTTGCTCCTCCTTCTGCTTATCGGAACCCTCTCCCGCCTCCTCTGGCGCCGACTTTTGGGCATTGGCAAAAGTCAGCGGCAGTTGCGACTTCAGCTGCGTGGTCTCAATGCTCTGGATGAGCAGCAAGTGGGCCTGCAGGTGCTTGGGATGGGCGCCAATCACCTCGTTGTAGATCTTCTCGGCCATCTCGGGTTCTGGAACGGGGAATCAAAGGTGTCAAGTGGCATAAACATCTACGATTTCGGGTAAACTCACCGCACTTGACGATGTGCGAGCACTGGAAGTCACGCAAGCTCTCGGCATAATCGTCGGCGTTGGTCTTGCCCTTCTTGGGCGAGGCAGGGCAGGCACCGCTCTCCACCGGGGCATCGTTCTGGACAGTGACACCATCGCCGGCCGCCGGATTAGCCACTGATGTGGCCGCCTGGGGAGTGGCCTTCGGCTTAGTGCCATTGGCAGTGACAGCGGCAGCAGCTGCTGCAGTGGAGCCGGCCGGAGGGGAACCGTTGCTAGCGCCATTCGTGGACGTCTTCTTCTCGGCGGGATTGAGGATATAGTGGAAGGGATGCAGGGCCACACGACGACCGGCCTCGTCCTGGGGAAAGATTAGGTTGCCGCTCAGACAGGAGCACTGGGCAGGCAGATTGGCCTTTGTGAGCCGCTCCTGGGCAATGGGGGCAATGTAGAGCACACGGGTGGCGCCTCTCATGGGTGCCGAGACAAACTTACGCCCACCCACGATGCACTGGTTGTAGTTCTCGTGGAAGTCGAGGCTGAGCACATTGGCCAGCTTGTAGGAGGCCACCATATTGGCCTCCGAGATCTTCTCCAGCAGATCGCGCTTCTCGTGGCGCACCTGCAGCCGAATGGTGTAGTCGCCCTTGTCGAGCTTCGTGTAGAAGTTGCGGGAATGGGCATCGCCGGTGGCCACAAGGGCCTTGTTCGCATCGTGCAGCATCCACATCTGCGACTCGAACTCCGACTCGTAGAGCAAGTCGGTGAAGATCGGGGCATACAGGGACACCTCGGCCGGCTTGGCCACGTTCAGGTTGTAGACCAACAGGTTCTGGTACACCTGGCGTCCGTCTGGTATCACGTCCCGGGTGGCGCTTAGCGGCGAGATCTTGGCCTCGCTTGGCTTCAGCACCACGACGGCGTTCTTCAGCTGCAGCTGCGGCTGCAAGTCCTCCGACACCAAGGCCTCGATTTCCAGTTTGTGAATGCCACTGGCCGCATGCATGACATCTGCAAGAGATCCGATCCGTTCCGTGAGTTAATAGAAACTTAACAAGGTATTTAATCCACTCACAGGCATTGGGATTGTGGGCCTCTAGACCGCGAAACACCAGGCTGTACTTCAGGTGACTTTGCCCAAAGTTGGACCAGTACTTTGCAATGCACAGCTCCAGAATCTTGCCACCCTGCGAAAAGGAAGTTTGCTGCTTAAAAAGATCGGAATATATGGCAGATCCACTTTACCTTAACCTTGAAAACCGTGGTGAACTCGTGCTCCGAGCCCACAGGAACGATCTTCATGGTCTCCAGCTTGAGGCAGGACTGCTTGGGCAGCAGCTGGTTCGTGTGCACGAAGAACTTGCCCACGTCCTTGCCGCGATTGGGATCGGTGACACGCATGCGCAGCTCTGGAGTAGAAAATAAGAGTCATTGAAGGGATCCCAAGTCAACTTGAAGCGCAGACTACTCACCCGCCCAAGTGGCACGCTCTGGCACGAGAATAAAGTCCCTCTGGATGGTGTTCGGCTGAAACTCCACGGTCTTGGAAGCGGGCTCGAAGATGGGAGTGTTCTGCTCCGACTCCAGGACATGCGGCTGGACCACAGTAATGGGAATCTCAAAGAGAGATCCCTTCTGCACGCAGTCCGTGTCAAAGGCCTGAATCCTATATGGGGGAAATAGTGAGACACCAATTAAGTGAAAATAGGGAGCTCCTTACACGGCGCTGTGCACGCCCGGCTGCAGGCCAGTTGGATCCACGCGCACCGCAATGGAACGGGTGCCGTAGCTGAGATCCAGGAAGGCTCCGCACTGCACCCAGGTCTGCGAGGCTATCAGATTCAGGCGCACATTGAAGTTGAACTTTTTCTTGGGATCTGCAGCGAAGGAATAGGAAATAGAAATATTCTAGATTCTACACGAGGTTCCCTACATACCCGCCTCCTTGTCGTTCAAAAAGACCGGCTCAATGTTGACATTGTAATCGACAAACTTCCGCTGGACGCCCTGGCGCAGGTGTATGCCCTTGGCCTGGTTGTTGCCCACGCGCACTGAGAACCTAAGGAGGTGGAGTAGTTAGTTAGTTAGAGTTAGGAGTACCCAAAGCTCTAGAATCAACGCCCTCACCTCAGCATATTGTCCTTTGACTGCTTGTGCTCCGTGAGGTGGTCGAAGGCCTTCTCCACATTCAACAGTCCATGGCCCTGGGCAAAGGGATCCACGTAGCCCAACTTGGTGGCTGTGGCGCCGAGCGCTCGCTTAATACTGTACGGCGAATACTCGATATTCTGCTGCTTCAGCCCGGAGATGAGCAGCGCCACGGCGCCGGCCACATGGGGTGCGGCCATGCTTGTGCCATTCATCAGCTGGGACTTGGCCATGGTGAACTGCGGAACGGATGCAATGGCTCCGCCTGGAGCGCACACTGTCACGCCCTGGCCGCCGTCAATGCAGGGATCCCGCGACGTCCAGGTGTAGACATTGCCGGGCAGCTTCTCTCGCATCGCATACTCGGCCTCCATCATCTGGGGCGACACGTAGGCACCCACTCCAATCAAACTGGGCTGACTGATGTCCGGCGGAGTGCCCACGGTGCAGAGAGCAGGGCCGTGGTTGCCGGCCGAGGCTACCCAAACAACGCCGTACTTGTTGACTACCTCGTTCATCAGCTCCCCAATCCGGCTGCGTGAGATTAGAGAGAGAGATAAGGAGTTATTAAAGATACAGTTTGACCAATTCTGTCGTCGGCGTGAAGTGATGTGTTTGCTGGAGATTGGATGGCGGCTGGAGAGTGTCGGAGACAAGAGGATTGGTGTGTGGAGAGTTTTCGGATATCTTATATCTGTCATTTACCTCGACGCACCCATCTTCTTTCGTCTGCGACGCACTTCACCCGATCCCCTAAAAGATACAGCCACAACTCTGGGATTAGCTGTAACCAAAGCCAAGACTTGCTTACCCGGAATTCGACCAGTTGGCGTGCTCGCCGTAGCTCATGTTGATCACATCGATGGTCCTGCCGTCGCGGCACAGCTCCATCACCTTGGTCATGGCCCGCACCAAGGAGGTACCGGTCTCCATGGACCCCAAACGCCCATCTCCGATGCTCATCGATACGATCTTGGCATTGGGAGCTACTCCGTCAACGTCCCTCGAGCTGTGATTACCACTGGCAATGGAGGCAACGTGGGTACCGTGGGGCGAGCACATGCCCACCACCTCCAGCACATTGCCCTCGTCGTGCACGTTCACGGATATGGACAGGAAGTCGTCCACATTGCGGGTCTCGTGCGTGAGCGAGTACTCGCCGATGCGCAGGGCCTGCTCCAGATCACCCTTCTCCGTGGTATCGATGATCGTCAGCCAGCCGTTGGCCGTGGGAAATAGGAGGCAGTCGTAGGAGGTCTTAATGTCGCCGTACATCTTCTCATAGCTGTTGAGCATCTCCAGCTCAAAGTCTAGGTTCTCCTTAACGATCTTCTTGTCCCAGGGCAGCTTGGAGGCTTCCCCTGGCGGAAGGATTTTTCGGTTACTCAGTTGCGGCTGGGTCAGTGTGTTGTTGGCTCACCTGGGTTTTGTGACTCAAAATCGACAATCTTGCGATTGACGTTCGCGGTGGCTGTCTTGTGGGGCTTGTCCCAGTGCTTCAACTTGGCCTGGGCAACGATATTGTTCCTCACTTTGCTGGGCACCAGATCGCTGAAGCTCTTCAGGCCCACGCGCACAGTCTTTTCGGGATCCGTGTTTAAGGACAACAACTCCTGACTCAGTTTAAGCGTGTTGCCGGAAAGTCCCTTTACGTTGCCGTTCTCGTCGGGCGTCACCTTCTTCTTCATGTCGACGTCGCCGCAACCGGAGCAGTCGTAGCGCTCGATCACCTTCACCGTCTTGCCATCGCAGAGCGTCTGCATCCGAGCAGAGAAATCAATTAGCTGCCGACCGCTTGGCGCTGCGAAAAAATGCCAACTCACCTCAAGTCCCGTTGCACGAGGATCCACACCGGAGTCGAAGATGGCTATGGTGACGTCGCGGCCATCGTAGTCCGGATACTTTTGCAGGAAGTTCAGCACCCCCGTCTCGGCCTTGGGCACCAGGGCGCCCGTGGGAAATGACTCGACAATACCGCTGGTGGCCATACTCATGCTCCTGTTCTCCGCTGATTTGTGGCTCTCGTTGTTGTTGCTGCGCTCAGAACACTTTGCAAATTCTTTTCTGCTCGCTGTTTTTGGAGAATCGAAGGGGGATTCAGTGTGACCGTTTAGTCGTTTGCAAAAATAGCTGACACTGCAGCAGTGATGAGCAGGTAGCAAATATTTTTCAATATAAATTCGAATTTAAATGCAGGTTATTTGAATTCAATTTATACTATAGTAAAATATATATTTTCAGTAATTCCAGCGACAATACCGGCTATATGACTGGAATACATCTGCATTGTTGATTTTTAAATAAAAGGTCCAGTAGTTTAAAATAATAAAATATGATGTATGAGAATACAACAGGTCTTGCGTCTGGGCTTTGATTGAAAATTAAGGGGTTATATACAGTTGTGATGATAAAAAAATCGACTTATTTTTTATTGCATAGTCTTCAAGTATATACTGTTGAGAATACTCTCACAAAAATTCATAACGATCGGAGCTTTAGAACCGAAGTTGTAGCTATTTATAGCGCACGACCTGCACGTCGGCCGGAACAAACTTGAAACTTTAAACGCGATTATCTCAGAATCGTTTTTTTTCGAAGTTACCTTTGCGGTGGACACGATTACTAAAAAACTATTAATCCGATCAACACCAAATTTGGACCACTTATTTATTATAACAATAGCTAGTCCTCTATCGAAGAGTTTTTAATTTTTTTTTTTAACTTTTTTTTTAGAGCATAAAAATCGGAAATCTTATACCTTGAAAAAGTAAATTTTTTGTTAAAACCGTCGCCATTTTTTTTTAATCGAAATTTTTACAAATCCATGGTCTAGAGGACTAGGCAATACAATATACTAACGAAATTTTTTTAAATTTTTGATTTCGGATGAACCGTTCTCGGGATATGATGTCCACCGCAAGTCAACATCGAAAAAAAGACGATCTTGGAATTCGGCCATAACATTTTTAATATTAAATATTTTTTTATGAAAAATTTTTATAAAGTACCCAGAAACATGTACTAAACAACGTCGAAAAAACACTTTTAAAAAATATTTTTTATGATGTCAAAAAAAAATCGACAAAGTTTCATTTTTTTGAGCGGTACAACTGTATATAACCCCTTAAGCGGGTGACTATTTTTTTTTTCGTTTCTATTTGGCTAAATGAAGTATACCAGGGTTTCGTACGAAGCTTACGTGTTATAATATATGGAATTATAAGAGCTATACGTAAATAAGTAACATAAAAGGAGTACGAAATATTTTTTTGGTGAAGCAATTTTATAACGCCAAAGCTTCTGCGCATTGTGATACGTATAGTTTTTCCTGTGTAGCAGTTTAGTCACAGGTTCCATGTGAACAGGTCACTGATACTTTTGACTTGCTACATTGCCAACACTAGGCAACCGATAACGATAACGGGACCTGAAACTTCACCTTTTCGTGGGATATTTGAAACGGTCGAGACGCGGTCACACTGTCTGGGTGTCTTGTTGAAAAAATCATAACAAAACTTATTTTCCCATCAAGATGTGGTTCGAAATCCTACCTGGTGCCGTGATCATCACCACACTCCTGTCGGTGCCCATATACGCCATGTACGGCCTGCAGAAGGTCACGATTGGCAATGTGAGTTTGATGGTCGCCCTCTGGCCGAGCAGCCTGAAGTTCTTATATAATCGCTGTTGGTTGTGCACTAAACGGATTTTGTTTAACATAATTACGCCACGCACTTGTCGCCAGGAGTGTGCCTGGATGCCGGATAGATTTCTTCGCGGTTTCTGATATTTTTCGTATGCTCCGCAGGCCTTCCGTCGCAACATGGACGAGCGCTTCAGCCGAGTGATGTACCAGCGCGATTTCCGACTGACCGACAATCCCTATTTGATGAACGTAAGTGATATGCTTTTATACTTTAATCTCTTGGCCAGATTTCAACAACAGTTGGCCAGCATTGGTGTTTTCTCTTTCACGTTTTTGTTTTTGATTTGGTGGCACTGCTTTGGTTTGTTTTGTCATACAGTCATCTCCAAAATTATTCATTCGCATTAAATGCAATAACCCATATTATTGTTTATATTACCAATAGGAATGCAATACTTAAAATTTTTCAAATGGGTCGGAAATTTTGATTAAGTTAATTTTATTAAAATTCGGACATATTTTATATTAGATTTAATCATAGGCTTAGGGAGGATGATCCTCGCGTTGAGCGGGACGACCGACCGTTCATTCCGAACACTAAACAAAACAACTAAACTTAAACACTCCAAATTAAAAAAAAAAGACTAATGATTGTCACTACAACTTCGATAATTCATCGCATTTAATATTTTCCAACATTAGTCCATCACTTTTTTCCTCGAAACTTTCCAACACTGCTTAAATACTTGAAAAATTTTCAAGCACAAAGGCACCATAAGCTTCTTAAAAATAGGAATAAGAGTTAAGTTCGTTAAAGTAAATTAATGTAAGCATTTAATAATTCAATTATCTGTTAATAAGGTGAAAATGGTGGGATTACATAACTAAATACTATTATACTTATTATTTTTATATTTATAAATATAGAAAAAAGAGAATTTTTCATATAGTACATTTTATTATCATCAGTTCAACGAGGTTATTGGCATTTTTTATATATATTTTATATTATTGTAGAGTGATTATAATAAATATGAATTTCTTATTGTAGTAACACTAACCTTTCATGATTATTCATATTTATGTTTTATCCTCATTCCTTATCTAAGATTTCAAATCTCACTTCATCCCAAACTTCATTAGATTTTGTTTTCTATGGTTTCTAGTAGAAACTTTCTACCATTGTAGTTTTAAACTAACCCAAAATGCATGTTCATCGTCTAAGCTTTTGGAACCAACCTCCTCTATAAAGAAGACTTCTCGATTTCCTTGCAGGGTCTGGATGCCATACCGGATGAGAAAAAGAACTAGTTTGAATTAAGTCAAATTTTTCTTTAAACTTAAGGGCAAAAGTGAATAAACGAAGCGTTTAGTGCGAAAGTGATAGTTCAATTGGTGGCCTTTGTAGAGTTTTTCCTGTAGTTTCCCCTCTTAGTTTCTCCCTCGGTGTACAGAGCCATTTCTTTCTAGGGACTCGAGCAAATTCCTGATGAAGAGGAGGACCATAATGATCAACAGGAATGCGACGGGGACTACGACGATCCCGAGCTCTTGAAGAAACGTAAGAAAGAGGAAAAATTGAGGGAGAAACAGCAGAAGGAAGAGGAAAGGAAGCAAAAGGCGGCAAAGTAATAACAGTAAACATTTCGGTTCCCAATCAGAATAAAGGACTCTCGGCATTTGCCGCGCGTTTAACAACCCTGTTCTTGTGTGTGTCAGGAAACCACCCCTAAGGGATAAATATGGGTGGCTAAAACCTCCCGTCCATCGCCAAACTCTGTGTGTGGTATTCGGTGAAAAGGCGTCGTCGTCGAGCAGCGAGCGCGCAAATAAACACAAATTTCACCGACTAACTTTAGTTAATATTCTTGCTAAAAATCGGTTATATGCGGGCCGAGAGTATAGTTTAGTATTCGTCTGTGAAATGAGTGATTTTGCGAGTGCTTGTGAGAATTCCCGCTAGAGTTGGTTGAGAAAAAAACAAGGCATATACAGAAAAGCAGCACCAGCAGCCATGGCGGCCGGGCAGTGGTTGGGGGTGCCTGAGGGGACAGGCTCTTGGCCTGCCATATTGCTGTGCGTGCTCTTGTTTACCAGTGCGACGCACGCAAGCTCCCTGAACGCCATCGAGGAGCCCGTCACCCGGCGCCACCACCAGCGGCATCACGAGCGGGAACGAGAGCAGCAGCAGCAGCAGCAGCGCGAGGAGAGCGGCTACTGTGCCCCGTACAATGGCAAGGTGTGCAAGCAGTACATCACCGGCCAGGTGTGGTACAGCCTGGAGGATCCCACGGGCGGCTGGAAGAACGAGCAGGTGACCACGGCGCTGTGGGATGAGCTAATATCCGATCTTTCGGGCCTGTGCCGCGAAGCTGCCGAGGTGAGTGGCGTCTAGCCGGTGCTTTTGTGTTCCAAATGTTGACACCTCAACCTGCAGAAAATGCTCTGCGCCTATGCCTTCCCCAACTGCCACCTGGAGGGTCCTGGTGGCCGGGCCGTGAAGGCTCCGCTTTGCTTCGAGGACTGCCAGGCCACGCACCTGCAGTTCTGCTACAACGACTGGGTGCTCATCGAGGAGAAGAAGGAACGCGGTAATTTTATCAAGAGCCGCGGCCACTTCCGGCTTCCCAACTGTTCCGCCCTGCCGCACTACAACGCCTCCATGCGACGGCCCAATTGCTCCTACATTGGCCTGACCGAGCTCAAGGAGTCAGAAGTGAGCTGTGAGTACATCTACCCAGAGATCAATGGGGGGCCTCTTTTAACCCAGGAACCGAATCTTCTGCAGACGACTGTCGCAATGGTAACGGACGGTTCTACATGGGCACCGCAAACATGACCAAGTCGGGCATTCCCTGCCAACGCTGGGACACTCAGTACCCGCACAAGCACATCCAACCGCCGCTGGTGTTCCATCAGCTCCTGGAGGGGGAGAACTACTGCCGCAACGCGGGTGGCGAGGAACCGCATCCCTGGTGCTACACGGTGGACGAGTCGGTGCGCTGGCAGCACTGCGACATACCTTTATGCCGTAAGTTCATCGAGTAGCTATCATTCCAGCTTAATCCTTACTTGGTTACCCCTCCAGCGGACTACGTGGACCCCAATGCCGGCGACCTGAACACGCCCATCAAGATGGAGAAGTTTTTTACGCCCTCGATGATCTTCCTGCTGGCTGGCATTGGTTTTGTGACCATTGTGGCCCTGCACCTGATGATCCTGCTTGTCTACAAGCTGTCCAAGCACAAAGACTACTCGCAGCCCGCGGGAGCAGCCACCAACGACTGCAGCATTTCGATGCGGGGCATGGGAGAGTGTGGCGCAAACTTAAACACCAGCCGGGAGACCCTGGGTGGCAATGGGAACACAAACACCCTGGGCAAGTGGGGCACCATTCGGAGCACAGCCACCGTGCATAGCAACTGCGTGGCCCTCACCACCATTCCCAAGGAGGAGTCGAAGGGCACCAAACAGAATGCGCGCCTCGAGAAGCTGGAGTATCCACGTGGCGAAATCGTATATGTGAGATCCCTGGGACAAGGCGCCTTTGGTCGCGTCTTCCAGGCCAGAGCTCCGGGGCTGGTGCCCGGTCAGGAGGACTTGCTGGTGGCGGTGAAGATGCTCAAGGACGATGCCAGCGATCAGATGCAGATGGACTTTGAGCGCGAGGCTTGCCTGCTGGCCGAGTTCGATCATCCGAACATCGTCAGGCTGCTGGGCGTGTGTGCCCTGGGCCGGCCCATGTGCCTGCTGTTCGAGTACATGGCGCCCGGGGATCTCAGCGAGTTCCTGCGCGCCTGCTCTCCGTACGCCACCCACCAGGCGCCGAACCGTGATCGCCTGCAGCTCAACGAGCTGCACCTGCTCCAGATGGCCGCCAATATAGCGGCGGGCATGCTTTACCTTTCGGAGCGCAAGTTCGTTCACCGGGACCTGGCCACCAGGAATTGCCTGATCAACGAGCACATGGCGGTGAAGATAGCCGACTTTGGGCTGTCGCACAAGATCTATCTGCAGGACTACTACAAGGGCGACGAGAACGACTTCATCCCGATCCGCTGGATGCCGCTGGAGAGCATACTGTACAACAAGTTCTCGCTGGAGTCGGACGTGTGGGCCTACGGCATTTGCCTGTGGGAGATCTTCTCCTTTGCCCTGCAGCCGTACTTTGGCCTAACCCACGAGGAGGTGATCAAGTACATCAAGGAGGGCAACGTTCTCGGCTGTCCGGACAACACGCCGCTCTCCGTCTACGCTCTGATGCGTCGCTGCTGGAACCGCAAGCCGAACGAGCGGCCGGGCTTCGCTGAGATAAACCACTGCATCCAGCACAGCATCGCCGAGAGCGAGTGCAAGGCGATGCTCTAGAGGATCGCTCAAAAGAGAGGAAAACGTAACGAATCCGTGCACCACACAACGTTCGTCCGCTGTCTTCCGGGCATTCAATAGAACCACACAAACACTGGGTGATTCGCAAAGGCTGAACCATCTTAGCGGGAAACTGTAATCCATTATCCCCCGCCGAGATGCCGTGTCATCCAGTGTAATTTCGCACATTTTTATACTAAACCTATATGCATATTGATTTGAATTACCGCAGCAATAGGCGGGATCAGAGGGATGTTGTGATTAAGTTAGTTTAAAGACCACTCCATATCGTTAGGAAAACGCTTCCTTACCAAGTCTCTCATCGGATTCGGATGCTTCCACTCACCAAAACTCTTGTTTGAGTACTCTGCCCTCTGATCTGTCGGTCAGCAATCGATTAGTCTGCCACAACAACGAACGCATCAGCAACGTCTCGTGTACTCATATCTAGCCCGTAGCTTAAGTTTATAAACACATAGATGCGCATATGTAGATTGCATTTTAGCGGGACTCATTTCTGACTAGCCCTAAGCACTGCCATCGGAGCTCACTCCGCGAGGAAGGAACCACTCACCGGAGACCATCAAAACAATAAGGAATATTTGAGATACGGAATATTTAGAGAACTGTCTACAGCCCGAACTTTCTGGGGTAACTTTACATAATCTTTGTGACTACAAAACGTGTTAAATGTAATTTGTATAAATAAAAACCATCCATAATCGTAACAGAGATGATGTCAGCAGTAGTAATAGTTGTAGTAATAGTCGCCGTAGTAGCACCGGGCAGGGTAGGTGGCAGGGTAGGGCACGGGAACGGGGACAACTCCAGCGTAACCAGCGTATCCTGCGTAGCCAGCAAAACCACCATATCCCCTATAGCCGTAATACGGGCGAGGTCCTCCTCTGTAGCCTCCACCTCTTGGTCCGCCAAAGCCTGGGCCTCTGCCTCCGCCACGTCCGCCGAATCCTCCGCCTCGTCCGCCTCCGAAGCCCCCACCGCGACCTCCTCCTCCAAAGCCTCCAGCATGGCCGCCTCCGCCATGTCCGCCACCGCCGCCGCCGCCTCCTCTCGCCTCAGACATCTGCCAGAGGGTCAGGAACAAAATTGCGCACACTAAGATCAGCAATCGGGACATCTTTGCCAGCTTAGAACCTTATCGATCCGTTCGTCAATCACGACTGAGTTGCAATGACTGGGAAATTCTGTTTATTGCCAACTAATTAGGACGCCAGCGCTAATTGAACTCAAGCGTCCAGAAGATACTGAAAGTCCCCGATCGAGTTAATCTTATTTGCTTCTGTATTTGCGTAATCCTCTCTCAGCACTCACACACTCCTCTCCTCGATATCACAGCAGCCTAAATGATTAGGCATCCAATGGGATTTTGTTCCTTAACCGAATGAACTTAAATATATGTATATAGATGGGGATGAAGGTGCACCGCCTCTCACAGCGCCTCGGGGCAGTTCTTGTTTTTGCTGATGATCAGTCTTTCCGGATCTAGGGAGAGTCGCTTCAACACATCGTAGACCTTGGAGCGTATGTCCACCTCGAAGTCTCGATCGCGTCCCAGTATCCAGATCTGATCGGAGTAGCCCAGGGAGCCGATGCTGCCGCAGGACCACAGAATGGCAAAGTTTTCGTAGTCCGTGTAGAGCACCTGGTATTTGCCAGAGCCTGGTAGAAGACGGGCAATCACATCAGGGAAACGGGTGGTAAACTACGGAAAATACATAAATATTATTGAGTTTTAATTTTCTAAGCGAGCTTTTACCTTGAAATCCATGATGGAGGATCGACTATTTTCCGGTGTCGCATAGCCAATGTTCACATTTGGATTACCGGTTCTGAAAGGCACCAAATAATATGAGTTTCCTGTACAATTTATGATGGTTTACGATGCTACTTACATGCGATTGATGTTCTTGATGGCCACTGCCAGCTTAAAATTGGCAAACTTGGACTGCTCTGCTTTATTATACGGCTGGAATTGGAAGGTGGTGCAACCGGAGGCAATTTCCGGCAGGTAAAATGAACGCTCTACCTCGTACCAATGACCAAGAACCTGCAAGAGAATCATATATAACTCTCCCATGACTATTATTTACCAGATAAATAAGGTTCAGCAGAGCACAAACTCATGCTTGTATTTAGTATTTGTTTATCTAAAACTAAGAATTACTTCTAAACTAAGAGCTAGGGTAAGTGGGTATATTTATACTATATAAAGCTATATCTTGGTAATGATTTATTATTTAAAAAAAGGGACAGACCAAGTACAAATAATACATATATACCCTGGGCATTGTTGTACAATGAGTGGTTGTTGTTCAGTTATTAATTACTGATTAGAATCTGTTATAATTTCAAAACCATTTGCAGTGCTAGATAGTTGTAGTAGAGATGGATAAAACTCTTTCTTTTTTGTAATTATAGAAGCCTTTTGTTTATTGATTTGTATACAATTTCATCCTATTGTAGTTATAAACATGTGTTCCCTGCAAGTGTTCTCTCCTTGCATTGCAGTTGTCAAAGCATTTGCCATGTTATTGACACCATAGTTCCATTGTTATCTCAGGCACTTTTATCAGGCATCCGGCACATGGATCCCAGCCAGAACTGTATAGCAACCGGCTGAAAACTCCGACTTGGACTTGGCAAAGGCATTGTCACCCGGCAGCGTTTCTCTCGGTCAAGAAATACCAAAGTGGGTTACTAATACGGCAACCTAAACAATGCGTAAAGCATAAAAATTTTTGTGAAACTGGTTTTGGGCTGGCGTCGCACTTTTGGCAGACACTTCCCCTTTGTCTTAATGCAGTTCAAAGTCGCAGGGCGCCGCAGCGAATTTAATGACCAGTAGCTGGCGTTTAATCGACACTAGTGAAGAGCCGAGGTCTTTGCCCCGGGTCAACAGTGGGCGAGGATGACAAGTGGCTTAATTCACGCCAGTCAACAGCTCCATTGGATGGTGTGCCACATGGAAGCGGAGACCCGCACATAATTGGAGTCACAGATACGGCAACGGGTACGATTATGGTGCATTATCATTTATGCAAATCAAGGCTTAATCAATTTAATTTAAGCTGCTAAATGGATAGAGCCAATTTTCTAGTCTATGGCCACAGTAGCTAAATTAACAGCATAGCTCGCATGACTCAAACACCTAAATGCCACAATGAAATCCACCTTAAAAAAATTCTTAGAAATACAGAAAGTTCAGGAAACTGGTTTTATTCAAAAAAGAAATTTACGAAATTTATTTATACAAAATATTATATATCTCTTTGAAATAATTTTAAAGTATTTTGAACATTAATCTAAACATCATGGAAGGAATTAGTCACAGTTTCAGCTGACAGTTTCCTTTGTTCAAATTACTAATTTCTCTAGAGAATATGTATATAAGATCTACCTCTTATTTTCCCATTCTAAAGTTGTCAGAATTTAAGCTACATTTTAGTAAGCTATTTAGAAAATGCAACTTGTGCATTGTTCCAGTTAGGGATGCTCGACTGTGGTTCACTTGGTTGTCCTTGGCATGCCCATGTCTCTCGACTTTGGTACTGGTTGATTTACTTCTTTATAAACTAAGTGGTTTGTTTACCATTGGACAGGCCATAAAGCTTTTGTGCCTCTCGTCTCCTTCTGTAAAACAGGTTTTGCATTTTACACAGCGGATCTCGGATTGGTGGCCTTAAATTGGTTCAAGTTCATCTTATGCACAATCCACGAAATAAAATGAAGAAAGGTCTTCTCCGCCGCCTTGTGCTAATTAATCGGAGATGTGACACGTTTGCGTTGATGGCGAATAACTGATGACACTGCGGAATTTACACCGCCTATTAATGTTGTAAAAAAAAAAGACTGGGTTGGGTGTGGTTAATGGTTGAGGGTTACGGGAAAGTTTAAGGATTAATAGAATTCCATTAAACACGGAGTATTTAAAGTCTACATTTTTTATGATTTTTTTAAGAAGTTTGAACTTTTGCAAAAACTGGTTTAAATTGTATTAATTTTGATTGCACAATTTACAAGGCAAGTAATCATTACTCAGGGATAGATACATATGTATGTATTTGTTTTAGAACTATTAAAAAAACTAGTCACAGAGTGTAACCTTTGGCTTATAAGGTAACCTGATGTAAGAGAACTTTTATCTAAGCCTTTCCAAGTTTTTGTTTTACTTTATTTTATCACAAGAGTGCTCTGACATTTGATATTTTCAACAACAAGCTGTACTTAACTTATCTCAAGACATCCTAAGAAGTATATCTAGTTAATGGTTTGCACTTCCGGTTTGATCACTCACCCTGCTCATGTTGAACTTTGGCATCGATGGGTAATTCGGGCAACGTCCAAAGCCATAGGCCCTTGTCTCCGTAAAACTTAGTAGTAAAACCCCGGACAAAAGCCAAACACCACTCGTCACGACCGACAACGACGATTGTTTGCCCATAATTGTTTATTTGTTTGTTTTATTTTAAGGCTCACTTTGGATATTTGGCACTAAAAGCAAGAGAATTGGCACGGTGGCGTTGATTAGTACCCAACACTAGCGTAGAATTCAAAATCGGGCTTTAATTCCACTAAATCCAACTTGGATATGCACAAAGTGACGGGTTCACTTGGCCAACGAACTGCGGATTAACATTTTATACATTTCCTCAAAAAGTAACCGCGATTGTTTATTCCGCAGGGGAAGTGTTGTGCGATAATGAAATCGTGCTGGCTACTGCCATACCGGCTTTAAGCCTGGGCTGAAGTGGCCAAGAAGTGAAAACCACAAAACTGGGTTTCGCGGTGGCTATTTATTTATTTACACTTCACTTCGGATTTGGCTCGTGCTTGGCCCGCGACGTTGCTGCGAGTTACGTAAAGGAAAAGCCAGCGCCAAACTGCAGGCGAAAGAAAACGGGTTGCGAAAAGCAGATATTGCGCATTGCAAAAAAAAAAAAAAGAAAAGAAAAGAAAATCGAGGTAAAAGCGAAAAGGCCTAATCGAGGAAATTCCGACCGGGATGCATCAATTGTGTCATGGAGTTACTCGGGTGCATCGCTCGATTTATGAACATGCACCTGTGCATGTTTGTTCAAGCGCATCAAGTTCAAGACAACTAGGAAGTGGGTTTCTTTCCACGACTTTGGCATTAGCGCATGGAAAAATAGCTCAATACAATTAGAGGCAGTGATGGGAAAGGTATCATTACTTGTTCACATGAGCTAGGTAAAAGGTTTACTCACAGAAAATGTGCAACATCATTTTTGAAACGGGTTGGAAGTCCCGCAGAACTAAAACGAATTCAAAGAAATATGCAACAGAGAAATTATATTACAAATTTATATAATAGGCATTAAATTAATGGAAAAGAAACTAATTTAAGATAGTTTTATCGTTTAATATTGAGAAGACTTTTATTTGTGTCAGGGAAGTAAACCAATTATTGACAATAAAATGAGTTTTTATTCCTTACTTTCTACTACACTAAATCATTTATTATAATGTTAATTTTGTTAAAAGCAAAGTCTCTATGCAATAAGGGTTCAATTTATCATATTGTAAAGAATTTCAGAGATTTTAATTGCTTTGAATTTAAAAAAAGCTAAATTTTCCAAAATTTAAGTAACATTTCACACCACAGAAATACTAAAGAAAAGGGAAATGCGCTCGTAACCAGTACCTAAGCGTATACCCCCCATTACTGCCAATAGAAAGGGTGTTAATTTCACAGAAAACGGCAGCTACAACAGCCACAAGTGGCACAAAACAAAATAAGCCAAGCCAAGGCAATTGCAAAATCCACTTGTTGTCCAGCTGATTTCACTTTGTGCACAAACAGTGCCAGGCCCGAGCCCGTCTCGTTTCGATTCGCGTCTGTATTTATGCCCCGTTGGTATACAGCTAATATTAAATGTCATCTCTTTGTTTACATCGTGGCTGCTGCTGCTGCTGTTGCGGCGTTCTTTTTGCATTCGCGGTTTTATCTCGCCAACTCGATCTCGGATCGCGACGGAAATGCGGATCGTTCACATCGATCAACCGCCCGGGACAACCGTTGAAAGGAAAATGAAGCTGCGGAATTTGAATTCAATTCAATTTCAGTTTTTTTTCGCGCGAATGGCCACACTGACTTATCGATTCTTATCGATAGTAGGCAGAACTAGAATGCTTAAAAAGTCACGTATAAATAAATATAAAAGCGTTAAGAGTATACAATTCAAGAACTATCAATAAAAACCTACTTTTAACAGCCCACTTATATAGTTTAAATATTTTGTCCCCTCTTTTTCCAATATTTCAAACGATAGTTGCCAGTCACAGTGACATTCCACCTCTAGCAGGCAGTGAAATGCCAAAGGCAAAAATAATTTTTTGTTCGTTTCCCTGTAGCACTTACCGCATGTTGTTTTCGGAAACTAAGACTTGCTGTTAATAAAAGCCAGATTCAGTTACTACCGTAAGTCGGGGCTCCTCGCGGACTGGGCGACCACAGAGAGCCCGTTCATTCACCTCAATTTGCCTTTGCCCTTTGTTCATAGTTCCAGTGATTTACACACTTTCTCGCCCACCTCTCGCCACTCGTCGTGGTCCGCAGGTAATAATGGACACGGAGAAGTCTAGCAGCAGCTCCTTCGAGGACCTCACCAACGCCGAGGACACCAAGGACATCCGAAAGGTGGCGGCGGAAGCCGCTTCCGGGGATGGCGCAACCCTCTCGACGGACCTTGGCGATAAAAAGACAGCCGAGGAGCCGGAGTCCGCGGTGGAGGCCGAGGACGAATGTGATATACTGGGTAACAAGCAGCTGATCAAGCGAATTATCAAGAAGGCGCCGAAGGGTGCCGATCAGCCGAGTCGTGGCTTTTTGGTGACCATCAACTTCACCGGCAAGCTGGACAACGGCAAGGTGGTGGAGGAGGAGAAGGGCTTCCAGTGCCACATTGGGGACTTTGAGGTAGTCCAAGGCCTGGACATGGTGCTGCCCATGATGCTGGTCGGCGAGGTGAGCCAGGTCAGCGTAGATCCCCGCTTCGGCTACGGTTCCATTGGCCTGAAAAGGGAGGGAGAGTCCGAATTCGTTGTGCCACCCGATTCGAATGTAGGTTTCGACTCACAATCCCTTAGGAACTATCTTAAATGAAGTCACATCTTGCAGCTTACCTACGAAATTGAGCTTTTGGACAGCAAATACGAAGACTTTGCGGATCTGAAGAGCTTCGAATTACTGCGCAAATATGGGTGTGTGCCAGACATGTCACCTGCCATGTGCTTGGGGTCTTGATTAATGAAATCGTCCTTTCCAGAACCCGCAAGAAAGAACGAGCCAACTTCTTCTACAAGCGCTTGGAGTTCAATACCGCCATTCATCTGTACAGGCGGGCCCTGGACTATCTGGACACAAGAGACGGGGATCCAGAAGCCGAACTCCTAAAGGAAGATCTGCCGGTGAGTACCTAACAATAGTGTTGAGCTGTGACTTGACCCCCGGATTAGTTTTCGAACAGCGACATGCAGACCCTGCTGGAGGATCGTTTGATTGTGTACAACAACCTGGCCATGACCCAAATCAAAATCTCCGCCTTTGACGCAGCCCTAACGTCGGTGGAGCATGTGCTGCGTTGCCAGCCGAACAATTCCAAGGCCCTCTACCGCAAGGGCAGGGTAAGCGTCTCGTTTAGCAACCCCTTTAGTTTAATCACACTCCTCACTCTTCAGATATTGGAGGGCAAGGCGGACACGCAGGGCGCCATCAAGCTGTTGCAAAAGGTGGCCACGCTCGAGCCGGAAAACAGGGCCGTTCAATCGGACTTGGCCAGACTTTTCATCAAGGCTCGTCGCGAGGAACACAACGAAAAGGAAATGTACCAGAAGATGCTCGGTCAGGCCAAGAAAATGGAACAAAAGACTGCCACCAGACAAAAGCAGCCCCTCGTAGACAACTCCAAGGTAACAAAGTCGTGTATTCCCTTCTTTTTCAATTCAGATTTCAATAATTGTGCTTTTTTTAGCTCAAGCTACTGGGTTATCTGATGGGCTCCATATTGATTGGTGTGGCCGGTGTTGCCATTTATCGATACAAGTACTAAGGACAAGCACTACACGAGAACTAGTGGGGTTATTTTAAGCAATTTGAATGCATTTTTTTTAAGGAACATTATATATAATATATATATATTACATAAAAGGCAAAATTATGAATGTTGGAAAGCCGCAGTTGCTTATTATAACGGTATATGGCTCTTGTTGTACATCTAATCCTACACACACTTCACAGTAGTCGTATGGTATGGTTTTGGTAGTAGCGTACATATAATGTTAAAGCTTAATTTTTAATCAATTACATTCTGTCAGTCGAGTACCGGGAATTGTTGAATAAAACCCACAATTTTCATTTGATTTTTGAGACTTTTTTCTTTCACTTTTAAACGTTACCAATAGGGGATGTATCGTGGGTTAATATTATAAAGATAATAACCTTGATTGCCTGATGGAGAAAGATAAGATAAAACCATCAGCAAAGATTAGCAAACTCACTTTGATATAGAAAGAAAACGGTTTAAAAACGTTGATCAAATCGAAACAGTTTCCGATTGTAGAAATCGGAACATCCGCTCGGGAGATATGTATGTCCCATATGCTTTAATACTAGAATGATTAGTGATAGGGCGAAAATAAATTGTGCTGATTCATTGTTTATGATAATCTCCACATGACAATGGCTGATTTCGTTATTTTCAAGGCTGTAGCTATGGGGGGGTCACAAAGAGGCCGCTTCTTACGCCATTTTTTGTAGGGTTTATTTGAAAACATGGTGCGATAAAGTTAGGATTCAATTAGATTATGAAAAGTAAAATTTAGTTATGAAGCGTATGCTGAATGCATTATTTTAAACCTTAAAAGTTAATTGCTCGGCGCTAAATTGAAAATTAAAAACAGTTGTATTTCTGAATGGCAATTACAAAATTCTAGGAAATATATGTATTAGTTGTCAAGCATGAAAACAGTTGGTTATAATATTTATGATACTATCTCTTAGCTTGTACATTTTTTGTTGAGAAAAACAACCATAAAACCCACATTTTTAAGAGACCTTGCGATGGGGTTTACAAAAAACAAAACCTATGCCGACAGGCTTTTTTATTTTGGGCTCTAATATTCCCCTCTATAAAGTAAATTTTGCGACTCTAAATGGATATAAAAATCCTGCAACGATCGTTTTTGATAAAAATTCACTTTATTTGATGGGTAAAATATACAAATCCATGATCTAGCGATCTAACAATACATTTGTGATGCGTAGTGAAAGCCACTTAAGCCTTGGCTGCTGCCTCGAGAGCCTGCTCCAGATCCTTGATCAAATCCTCAGCATCTTCGAGTCCCACCGACAAGCGGACCAGACCGTCGGTGATTCCCAGCGTTTTCCTATCCTCAGCGGGCACAGAAGCATGCGTCATCACGGATGGCAGCTCAGCGAGACTCTCGTATCCGCCCAGACTCTCCGCCAGGGTGAACACCTTGAGGGCCTTCAGGAACGCCGAGGAGTGCTTCAGCTCGCCCTTGATGTAGAAGGAGAAGACGCCGCTGTAGCCGTAGGTCTGCTTCAGAGCGATCTGGTGCTGGGGATGCGAGGGCAGGGCGGGATGCAGAACCTTCTCCACGAGCTGGTGGCTCTCCAGGTACTTGGCGACCTTCAGGGCATTCCTCTGATGCTGCTCCATGCGCAGCGACAGGGTCTTCAGACTCCTGTTCACCTGGTAGCAATCGAAGGGTGAGGGCACAATGCCCACTGCGTTCTGCAGGAACTTCAGGCTGTTGTACAGCTTCTCGGAGTTCATGGTGATGCCGCCCATCACCACATCCGTGTGTCCGTTCATGTACTTGGTCATCGAGTAGCAGACAAGGTCCGCTCCCAGCTCCAGGGGGCGCTGGAAGTAGGAGGTCAGGAAGGTGTTGTCCACCGCCAAGATCAGGTCCTCTCGGATGCCATGGACGAGCTTGGCGATCGCCTCGATGTCGGCCACCTTGATCAGAGGGTTCGTGGGCGACTCGATCCACACCAGCTTGGTCTCCGGCTTAACGGAAGCCTTGATAACGTCCAACTTGGTGGGGTCCACGAAGGTGGCCGATATGCCCAAGCGAGTGGCCACCTGACGGATCAGACGGTTGGTTCCTCCGTACACATCGTCGCCCATGATGATGTGATCGCCGCTGGACAGCATGGTCAGCACAGCGGTGGTGGCTCCCAGTCCCGAGGAGAAGGTCAATCCGTACTTGGCATTGTCCAGCGCCGCGAAGCAGGTCTCCAGCACATTGCGGGTGGGGTTGCCGCTGCGGGAGTACTCATAGCCGCGGTGCTCGCCGGGAGCATCCTGCTTGAAGGTGGTGCTCAGCGATATCGGCGGGATCACCGAGGCACTCTTCCACTGCTCGGGACTCTGGCCCGAGTGGATGGACTTGGTGGCGAAGCCGCTTGGCTGGGGTTTGAAGCTCATCTCGGGGCGCGGATTAAACACAACTGACACGTGGGAGCGATCCGTAGAGAATATATATGCGATGCGGGCGGGACGGAATCTGCCGACATATGTTCTCGCCTGGCCAGTGCTGCCAACGCCACGATTTCGCCCACAAGGGCCTTACTTTCGCCGACAGAACTGCTCCATTAGCTATTTTGTGGACATGTTATAGTTTTTAATATGATTTATATTTCGAATCTTGTTTTGGATGGTTAATTAGGACTTAAATAAAAATAATTTAAATTAAAAATGAAAAATGTACTCGGATTTTACGGGAAATATATGTCTTAAAAATCCAAATTATCATTTTTTATTTGAATACCCAAATTAACAGAACTTGTATGTACATATGTTCTAAAACTTATACATTTTCGAAATTTCTTGATACATGATTTTCGGGAATTTTTTATTTTAAAAGTTCAATATCTTAAGAATATTGTGTCCAAGTTTTACATCGATCAGATGAAAATTGACGAAGATATGCAGAGTTGAACGAAGGTCGGTTGGTGTTAAATGCATGAGAATCACAAAGTTTAAAGCGCTCTCCTGCAAAATGCCATTTTGAAAATCGGTGTACACGATAACTAAAAATCTACTGAACCAATCGGTTTGAAATTTGGAACATAACTTTTTTGGATAATTCTACAGGTATTCACGTCGAGCTTTTTGTTAATTTTTAATTTTGTTATATTTTTTATTTAACAAATTAACTTAATTTTTTAGTCAAAAATCGGGGTTTTGACTTCAAATTTTGATAAAAAATAGGGAAAAAATTTTAAAAATAAAAACTCTTCGTGAATACCTCGGGACACTTATCCTTTAACGAATGAGGTATAATTTTTGTAGATCGGATGATTCTGTGGACAGTTAGGATGTACACCACAAACCAACTTTTTTTAGAGGCCACTCGGGAGATTCCCTATAACTCCTCTACCTCTAAATATTTTTCAATACAAAATTGATCAAAAACTGTTCAAATATTGTGTTATTATATGGTATTTAATTCGTTAAGCTAACTTAAGCCGTTTCGCCACAACATTATTTTGAAAGGTGTGAATTTTTGCACCGAATTAACGATCAGGATACAAAAAAATAAAGCTATGAATATAAAACTATTTATGTATGTTTTTGTATTGATAAAATAAAGTCGAAAGTTGGTGTTATAAATTTATAATTTAAATTACATTAAATATTACAAATCAGAAATATTTTAATTTAACGATTTAAATGTCTTTAAAATGTAATCAAAATAAAATAATAATGTGCTATGTATAAATATACATATACTCGTACCTTTTATATATCTTCTGTTAGTTTGATCCAACTGTAAACGGCAAGGGTATACAAACTTCGTAGTGCCTAAGTTAGCTTCCTTTCTTGTTATGGTTGTTATTAGAAACTTTATACTTAAGAATTCGCCATTTCCAGATCCCGTGACTCCCATTCAGAAATATATTTTAAAATTTAAAAGCTCTATTTCATCGGTTAAGAATACAATAATTTAATCATTGATAAAGCACATTATATATTTTACAATCCGAGATTAAGAATAGATACTGCACATAATAGATCATGCGGAATGGGGTGAAGGGTAACACGGCGACGCCTACCACAGTTTGTCGCTGAACACGATCTCCTTAAAGATGCAGTCCTGTTTGGCAATACTGACAATACTGGCCTTCTTGGACTTCATGGCATCCTGCACCTTTTCCCGCACCTCGGCTGCCTTTACGTCGTTTCGGATGTAGAAGAGGCGCACCAAATGGTCCTCGTTCAAGGATGGATAGCTGCCCAGTAGCGTGTGCAGATCCAGGACCAGCAACTCAATATCCGAGCTAAGCAGTGCCGACAGAGTGGAGATTAGGTCGAGCGGCGAATCACTCAGAGAGATCTTGGGGGCGATCTTTTCAAAGAACAGCTTGAAACGCTTGGCCTCCGCCTTTATTTTCCGGGTGATGGCGTCGCACTCGGTGCGCGGCTTTGAGAGCCGCTTGGAGAGCAGCGCCCGTATGTAGCGCTTGGCGAGAAGCTTCTGGGCCTCGTTGATCACCATCTCGAAGTTATTGGGCCGCAGGTGGTTGTAGTCCTGGAAGTAGTCGTCCAGGGTCACGCAGATGGTGTCCACGGCAATGTTGCTGGCCAGCCATTTGGCGGTGAAGAGGTCGTTGAAGTGGCACTCCATGTCCAGGAAGGCCTCCTCCAGCAAGTAGCTGGCGGCGTGCGCCCGAATCCGCTGGAATGTGACCAGAAGGCGCTCAAAGTCCTCGTAGTGCTCTGTGCGCGACTTGGGCCAGTACAGCTGCTTCATCTGCTGCGCCAGCTCCACCATCTGCTGGCTGTTGTTCACGATGGTGATGATGTAGTGGGTGAAGTACTTGATCTGGTCGCGGTTGCGGAAGTGGTGTTCCTTCAGCTCGATCACGTTCTTCAGATACGTCTGGCCAAAGATCTCCACCTGCTGGATGCTCATCACGAGCGCCTTAAACGTCAGCTCCTGGTGAATGGTGTTGGTCACCTGGAGATGCTGATCGATCATCTGGAAGATGATCACCGGTGCCGATGTGTGGTAGTAGTGCTCGTCCTGATCGGGCACCATCTCAGAGAACCACTCCTGCTTCTCCGTTTCCGCCGCCTTGGTCATCCATTCCTGGTAGTTGCGCTGCATATTCTGCAGATACTCATCCTCCAGCGCCTTGAGATGCTCGGGTCGCAGGAGAGGTCCGATCAACCGATGCACATCCACGTTGAGATCGGGATGAGCCATCAGCTCCACGCCTGGATATGTATGAGTGACCCAGGCCAGCATGGAGACGTACTCATTGCCCTCCAGCCCAGAGCGCACGATGTTGTCCAGCTGAAAGGAGGAGTTCGTTTAGGTATAAGCGGGGGAATCTCATCCGAGCCAACTCACATAACTGGACAGTCCCTCGTGGTAGAACTTGACGTACTCCCCGAAGATGTCATAGTGCGGCGGGAAGCAGGGCACGCACAGCGACTTGACCACGCGCAGGTCCTCGAGTATGATCTGGCGCAGAATCTCCAGGTCGCGCACTAGCCACATCTTGTTGTCCGCCCGCTCCTCCAGCTTGGAGCCCTCGATGCGCGTGACCACCGACTGCTGCAGCACGTCCATGATCATGCGGCGCCATGCCTTGGGCCTGCCCGGGGGCAGGAAGCCAGTGACCTTCTGCTGCTGCAGGGCGAACTGGTCGTTCTTCTCCTCCCGCTCGATGATGCGCAGGGCGGTGACGATAATCGTTGGCTTCTTGCGCAGGATGTTCAGCGTCCGGCTGATATTGATGCGTAGCTTCTTCTCCAGCTCCCGGGACACGGTGTCCACCTTCTCAAAGTGGCGCTTCAGCGTGATCTTGTCGGAGGCGTGCTGCTTCGGCTGCTTGTGCAGCTCGTACAGAAGGTCATCCCGCGAGTTCTCCAGATCGGCCAGGCACTGGTGGGCATTGAGCAGCTTGTCGTCCTCGATCAGCGCCATTGTCTTCTGCACGCTGGCGTCCACGTTGAAAATATGCTTCAGGTTCTCCATGGCGGTGGCGTACTGCGAGTGCTTGGTGTTCTCCTCGCGGACTACCTCCAGGGCGTCGTACACCTCCGGTACGCCCTGCAGCAGGCGCTCCACCTCGTCCATCCGACGTCTTACCTCGCGCACATCCTGCATGCACGTCTCCAGCTGCTTGAGGCCCACTCGGACGCCGTCCAGTTGGTTCTGCATTCCGGTCTTGAGCAGAGCCTCCACAGAGGCTTTTTTCCGGGCGATGCGATGGCGGTACTGCTCAACCTTCTCCAGCTGCCCGGGCCGCTGCAGCATGTTCTGAATGTCCTTGAGGGCCGCCTGGCGTGCCTCCTCCTCCAGCTGTTGCAGATCCATTTTAATATTTTCTTTGCTTCTTGGGTTTTTCCCTCTTCTGTTTTGGTCAATCTTTCGTCAGGGCGTGCTAGTGTGACCGCAGCTCCATGCGGCAAAAATACCATTTTTGAGCCCCAAATGAGTACAGTGAAGGTTCTGTAAATGAACTTTTAAGATAATATTAATAATATTTAACATAATATCTTATTTGGAAGTTATTTAAATAATAATAGGAACTCTTAAATATATAGACCGAAAATTGTGATTAACAATACATCTTATAAGCAATTGCTTTAACTGGATATTTATATATTACCCCAAATTTAATGATTAATTTTTGAGTTGAAGACTACAACTTGTAATTAATCGTTTAAAAATTAAATTACTTATACATATAATCAATATTTTTAACTTGAATAACAATAACACAAAAAATGTTGGCTGCATAAAAAATAATATTAAATACCATTCGTTCGTTACTGTGCAAGCTCTACTGTAGTTTTCGATAGCTTTTGTTTTTGTTGGAATATCGCCCCGTCCAAGAGCTTTGTTTATTATTTTCAGCCAGTTCGAACGTAAACAACGCCCCCGAAATAGAATGAGTTCGGAACAAGAGACGATATTGCAATTTGCACCCTGGGAGTCGTTTGTGTCGCCAACTTTTTGGCACAAGCTGGCCGAGCTGAAGCTGGACCACGATCGCCTCTCGGACACCAAGAGATCCATAACTGGGCACTACACGAACCGCAATGCCAACGGCTGTCTCCTGGAAGTGGACTACACGGCCTACAACAGGTGAGCGCTCAAAGTGGTGTTAAGAATGCCAAAAGTAATCTCTTATCTCGATGGATTCCAGGTCATCACAGCCGCCAAAGTTCAGCCACTCCGCCAGCGGCACTATCTACAATAAGAACACCATCGAGGAGTTCAAGGCCCTGGACAAACTGCAGCTGCTGGCCGACGAGGGCAAGGAACTGCTGGCCGATATGTGCAGCGGCCGGGTGCTGGCTGATCCCAGTCTGTTGACCCGCTTCTTTGTTCTCTCCTTCGCCGACTTGAAGTGCCACAGCTACTACTATTGGTTCGCCTTTCCCTGCCCCCTGACGCCCACATTGAAGCAGCAAGGCGTGGTCCAAAAGCTGCGGGACTTGCCCAACGCCAACAGATATATAGAGGCCTTGAAAACCCTGCCCTCCGAGTCGCAGAACTTTTTCATTCTGTATGCGAATGCAGAGCAGCAGGTGTACGAAGCCCGCAAGTTGAGCGCCCTAGCTGAGGGGGAAGTGGAGCACTATTACTTTGGCTTTGCCGATCCCAGCGAGTACGAGCATCCGGCTTGGTTGATGCGGAACTATGCCGCCTTCCTGCTACAGCAATGGTGAGGAGTCTCTGGTAGTAAAAACTCGTTTTAATTTAATCATTTTCCCCCTCTTAGTCCCAGTTTTGTGGGCAAAACTCTCAGGTTTCTGGGCCTGCGTTACAATCAACAAATGCAAATGGACGACAGTCGCATCTGGCAGGTGACTCAAACGGAGGCCTGCGATCTGAAGCAGTCGGGCGAGGTAAAATATGTGGGCTGGGAGCTGAATAAGAATGCCAAAATGGGGCCAAGATTGGCTCAAATGAGGGACAGCATGGATCCAGCCAAGTAAGCTTAATCATAGGAATTCCCTTACCTCTGTGTGTTACATACTTTCCTTTGCAGATTGGCTGAAAACTCTGTCAACCTCAACCTTAAGCTGATGAAGTGGCGCCTGGTTCCTGATCTCAATTTGGAAGTCATTGCCCAAACCAAGTGTCTGCTCTTTGGAGCGGGGACTCTGGGCTGCGCTGTGGCCAGAAATCTCTTGGTGAGCTTACATCTATCCATTCAGCACTCAACCGTTCTGAGTATCTTGCAAATTTCCAGTCCTGGGGCTTCAAGCACATCACCCTGCTGGACAACGGCAAGGTGGGCTTCTCCAACCCCGTGCGCCAGAATCTCTACACCCATGCAGATGCTGTTGCGGGCAATCGGATGAAGGCCACCACAGCTGCCGAGAGATTGCGTGAGATAAACCCCAGTGCGGAAACAGCGGGACATGTGCTGGAAATACCCATGCCCGGCCACACAATTGGTGAGTCGCTTTTCGCCCAGACGGAGGAGCATCTGCTGGTGATCGAGCAGCAGGTGCGGGACCATGATGTCATCTTCTTGCTCACGGATTCGCGCGAGAGCCGCTGGCTTCCCACGCTGCTGGGAGCGGCCAACCAAAAGGTTGGGTATATATAGTGAATTTCCCACGGAATCCTAATAATCTTTCATCTTTTTAAGGTGGTCATCAATGCAGCCCTCGGCTTCGATAGCTACCTGGTGATGCGACATGGCAGCACACGCGCGGAGGCCGGCGATGCGGGGCAGGAGATTGAGGGACTCAAGTGCATCCGTGGCAGCCAGCTGGGTTGCTACTTCTGCAACGATGTCACGGCCCCGGGAAATGTGAGTTAACAACGTATATGTATATTTTCAGACTTGGTTCGGTTACACACACTCGTAGTCGTGGCGGGAATACTTCTCGAAGCCGCCGCACGTTGGATCGCCCGTCTGCAGGTGATCCACACCCGTTATCTGGATCACCAGGCCATTAATACTGGTCACCTTGAAGCCCACCAGATTCATCATGGCGCTGGGTGTGCGCCAGGCATAGCTGAAGAAGTTGTATCCGTCCACGGCCGTCAGGACTTCTCGTTCCGTGAAGGCCAGCGCCAGCTTGAACTGCTGATTGAAGACGAAGGGGAATCCACCGTGGCGCTCCTCGTTTCCGAATCTAAAAGGAGGAGAGGTTAGCAATGGAAGGGTAACAGGTATGGTGGCTAGTGCGTACTCAAAGTTTTTGTTCATGGAGTTTCGCACCACCGCCTTATCGTCGAAGCGCACGCTGAAGTGCAGCTCTTCGCGCTTGGTGTCCGAATCCATGAACTTGATGATGAACTGGCCCTTCTTGTTCTCGAAGCAGCGGGCTGTGATGACTATCACGTGGCCAGGACTAAAGAGGATCGGCTGGTCGTTGCTGAACGCCTTGAAGTAGTCCGAGGCATGGACGGCGGGCCAGGGATTGGGGAACACGGTGCGGTGATCCACTTGCTTGATCACCTGGATTTGGTCACGAATCTCCAGCGCACGGATCGCTCCCAGTGGCAAGCGGTACCGGAACCGGCAGAACTCCCGGCTGTTTATGGAGATGGCGAAGCTGTCCTCGCAGCACAGGATGTACACGAGGAAGAACTCCCCACTGACGATGGGATTGGGCAGCGTGTTGCTGTCCAGGACATGGGTTTCCTCCTCGCCCCATGAGCCGTGCACCCGGGAGTTTCTCACGATCACATCGTTGCGGAAATAGCAGGAGAAGCGCAGGCCAATGTCCGCGTCCGGATCCACCGTGGTCTTGGCTGTGCACAGGTTGATGTGGAACCTACCAAAAAGCCCCAAAACGATCATAATCGGAGCATTAGTCATGGGTCCGATAAGGAAGCCAGTGGGACAAGCAATTAGTCATGGTATGGGTCCGTCTTCCACTCTGGCGCTCACCTGGCGGCACCATCAATGGTCTTGGCCACGACCTCCAGCACATGGCCAAACTCCAGCGGATGGGACAAGTTGCCAGCGTACTCGGTTAACATGATTCCTGCCTGTTTTTCGCCAGCAATTACCAATCGAACTCACTATCGCCTGTCCGTCCACTGAACGAAAACAAAATGTATTTTAGGGCCGGTGGGAGAGCCCGGAGCTCGCCTTCTCCCGGCTCTCCGCCGCTTGCCGGAACTTTATCTAATCAGCGACGGACGGGCGGAGCAACGGCGGCACAATTGGTGCTTGAGCAAACGCTGTAGCCGCGAGCGCAACTTAATATTTTGTGTATGGGACTAACTAGCTGTTTGTTTTGTTCTCGCCCTGGAGACGTCACCTCTGTTTGCTCGAAGCATGCGTTTGTTGACACTGCAAAGCTTGAAGAGCTTTCGATCTTCCCACTGCATCGGCGGGGCTGAAGCTTTACGTCCCCTTAGCCCATATACATTTATTATGATCTTTGGCAAATTTAATTATTAAGAGACTCTTTTTAAAGTAATTTTCCTCCCAATTCTTTTCCCCTTTTGCAGTCCCTTAAGGACCGCACTCTGGACCAGCAGTGCACCGTCACCCGGCCCGGAGTATCCAATATTGCAGCTAGCTATGCCGTGGAACTGCTGGTGGCCCTGCTCCAGCATCCACGGCGGGAACTGGCGCCGGCCTATTATGCTCAGAGTGCGCGTGGTAAGTCGGAAGAGGAGGCGGCGGGCAAGGTGCCGGAAGGCCTGCTGGGCATCCTGCCGCACTCCATACGGGGTATGCTGTGCAACTATGAGAACATCCTGCCAGCTACCCAGAAGTTTGCCCAATGTATTGCCTGCTCATCGGTAAGATTAGTTGGGGATTTAAGAAAATAACTGCTAATAATAATTACTTTACAGGCCGTTTTGGAGGCATACAGAAAAGAGGGTCATGCCTTTCTCTTTAAAACTTTTGAAACAGCCAAGTATCTAGAGGATTTGACGGGAATTTCGGAGTTTAAGCGCTTGAATAGCGAGGTTTGTGGCTAGAGTAGTGAAATGTAATATAAAATAATTCAAATGTGCTAATTTATTTCAGATAATAGACTTTGATGATGAGGAATTCGATATGTCCGAGGATGAAGATTAAAAAAACGAAATTTAATTGATTTCCTCAACTTTTGCTTCTGCTTCTTTAGAAATTTATTAAGCTTATCGAGGCTTCAGCTTGAAAGTTTGATTTTCCAGAGAGTGTATTTTTAAGCATTTAAAAAGTTCAACGTGTAAGCCAAAAATGTAATCTTGATGTTTTTTCATGTACTTTTTCTAGTCATTAAGCAAATTGTGTAACAATCGTATGAAATAAATTGAATATGGCAATAAAGATGTTTAAATTAGTCTGGAAGTTGTAAATCCTAAAGCATCGAATGATTCACTTGCTTTTACCAATTTAAATTTAAATACATAATAAATGTTTCCGTTAAATTACAATTCCCGGCCTTTGGCCCCTGTGTTGTTCGCTGAATACGTTTTCCTGCTGATAAGAGCCTTCTCCCATTCAAACGCGAAAATATTGTTCTGATTCGAGAATTCCCCCCGCTGTTAATGACTGAAAAATATGAAAATATTTGTGTTCGGTCAATGAAATCATTTTATTAACTGCATTTTTCAAGGCAAACCCAATGGCATGAAAACAAAGATGAATTCTTTGTCTTAGATTGTTTGTTTTTCGGGAATATTCAAATGATTTACATACCTAGTGGGCTAGCTTTGCGAAAAAAATAGTTCAAAGTTGAATAAACTCGGTTAGAAAGCCGCGGGCTGGACGCATATGCTAAGTAGCTCTCGATTGGGCCAGCAAAAAATGGTGGAAAAGATAGCTGACATTTTTGAGATACACTCGCAATTTTATTTTATATTACTTTTTGATTTAAAATATTTATGAATTTAAAAATATATGCAATTATTTAGTTAAATTAATTTTTGAAGGTGTCTTTAAGTATAATTAGCAAAATTTTATGTAAATTGGAAATATTATGTAACCTACTGAAAGCCACAGCACAAAAACATTTTTTTCTGTCAATTCTTTAAGAAGTGTGCCTAAAAGTATGCAATGATACGTTAAAATAATGTGTTAGGTTGTTTGTTTTACCATATTCTTAGCAGAATTTAAAGTGTTTTGTTTTTAAATCCCTAAAAACACGAAATGAACAAAAAAAAAAAATTTTTTTTTGAACATTTTATAATTTAATTAAACATCCAATTAATACATTAGAGTTTATGTAGCTCTTCTTGAGGATAAAGGTAACTCCAAATGTACCAACTCCAAATAACTCTTGATCAAAACAGAGTCAGACCAAGTGTTTTGAGCTAAACAAATATTGGCAAGCGGCACTTGACACCAAAATCGAAGCGGGGCTGAAAACGTTTCAAAAAGCCTTTTATCTTTCATCGGTTTTGACCCCAGGCCAGCATGCGACTTGAGAATGGGACAAAAAACACCATCGGCCATTTCTCTTGGCCAAAAACGCAAATAAGAAAGAAGACTGCCCGACAGCACAGACCCTATAATTAATAGTTTAGGCCGGCCGGGAAGGGGAAGAAATGTATCGGAATACCTGGCCGCTCAACCTCGGAGATCTCGACATCGACATCGGTAGCATAAATTTCGGGCCAACAACTGAGCAAACAACAACAAGAAGAGCCAGGCCAGGCCAGGTTGCGGCGCTGAGTGGAAACCGCTTTGAGTTTTGGCTCGCAGCCGCTGAAAGCACTCAAAATGCCATTCGAGCGCCGCGTTGCCTCTGCCGGTGTCACAAAATGTCACTCGAATTGCGTTTTGAGTGGAAAGTGCGGCTCTGCCGGCCAAGATCTCCATAAATTGGTGAAAGATACCCAAAACGGCACACAAACCAAGTGGCGCGCATCCAGGTGGCAACTTGGCCATAGTGCAAATTTGAAAAAGTGCAAGTCCCAGTTTCGAGTCCTGTGAAAGCAAAAGTTTTGTATTGAAAAGTGCAAGTTACAAAAATTCAAAATTATACAGTTACTGCAAAAGGAGAAAGAAGAGTTTACCAAGTCCAGCAAAATGGTGAGTCCTGCATCCTAGCTTTGCAACCACTTTCCTTAGTTTCCCAATCTGCTCGGTTTATTGAACTTGGCTTGAAAATTGCCTCCGGCTTTCCAGCAATTTTCCAAAGTGCTTGTGCTTTCTGTTGGCTAAATATTGACGCAGCTTGTAGTTATGTTTATTTGCCTCGTTTTTGCCATTGGCCTTAACTTGTTGCGAAAGTTGGCTACTGCCAAGTTGGCAGTTTAGTGCTGTTGGCCATTGCAAAACACTTTTTCAAATAACGAACCAAACCCCGAAATATCGTGATGTGGCGCACACTTAGGGGGAAAATATTTAATAACACAGCTCGGAAGCTCGTTAAAAAAAACTATTATTATTATGTTGACAAGTTCACTGGCGCTGTGACATTGCAGCTGGAAAAGCTGGTGGAAAGCGTTTCCATCTCGAGTTATATTATGCAGGGCATTTTCTGGGGAAGGGCAAGTAAGGAGAGCCATAAAAGAACCTTTGTTTGCTCAGTTGTTTGTTTTTTAGGGAGAAAGTAAGGTCAGTTAGTCATTAATGAACTTCCTGAATCACAAAGAGATCTGAAATGCATCACTCACTTGATGACTTTAATTTTAGTTAAGTTTTTAAAAGATGAACACAAGGCAGTTAAGGCCCATTTGTACCCGAAAGTAGGCAATAATTTAAGCAATGTTCTTTAGAACAAAAAGAATTTCAATCTCTCATATTTTACTGGCTGTTGGCCTATCAAACTTTGCCCCCTTTGTCGGAGAAAGCTGGAATTTGATTAGCAAAATTTAAAAGCGAATATATTTGGATTTAAGTGGAATTCCAAGACCTTTGAACTGACCAACAAAATGGCGCATTTTAAATGGTAAAGCCCCAAGGATCCATTATTTGTTTCAAGTAAAAAATCACCTCAAGACATGCGTCAGCAGCCAGATTCGAGCAAATCAGTCCAGCTATCGTCGGTGACGGACGGGGACCCTCCATATCAGCCACAAAAACATATATTCGGCCATTGGGCAGATAATAGAATAGAAATTTGTTTTTTATTCGTTGAGCAGTCCCATTAGAGCGTCGTTAACCTCTGGTCCAGAAATTCAGGCAGGCACATCTGTTGGAGAGCCCCTCCTGGCAACATTCGATTCCCCCCAGCCATTGATAGTGGGCTCGGCGATAATAGCTTCTTGTTTTTGTCCGGGCTTGTGCCTCCGCCTTACGTACGTCCGATCGATCCGTGCTGATTATATAGGAGCGGACCAGGAGAGACGATCTTCAGAAGCCGGGGTGTCAGTTCAGTTGGAATTGTCAGTCGAGGTGGAGCGTGTGCGCGATTACATTTACTTGAAGCGAATTCAATCTTTTCACACAACAACCTATCGGAATATATATATATATACATCAGACATCCGCTATCAGCTATAGGCTAGCATCGATCATAGGATCATCGATCATAGAACGTCGTAATTCATCTAAATCAATTGAAAATCCAGCTTTATAGAGACTTCCCATATATATAGAGGTAGTTTTCCACGCCCTTCATCTATTCAAAGCCAAAACCCTAACCCTTTTCCGTCTGCTCTTCGAACCCTAGGTCAATCAGAGCAAGCCCAAAATGGCCCTGTCCAAGATCGACTCGGAGATCGAGCAAGTGGACCAGGAGAAATACCTGCGCCAAGCCACCAGCTACTATCAGGCGCTGGAGAAGCCCCTCAAGTACGGACCCGCCGTGGATAGCCTTCCCGACTTGATCGCCGCCCTTCATCGCGAGTTCGAGTCCAACTACGTGAACATCGAGATGGTGAACCACCTGCTGCTCTCCTACAAGTCGAATCCTCGGGAGTGGCGCAAGTACGCCAAGTTCGATCGTTACAGCTACACTCGGAACCTGGTGGATGCCGGTAATGGCAAGTTCAACCTGCTGATCCTGTGCTGGGGCGAAGGTCACGGCTCCTCGGTGCACGATCATGCCGACTCCCATTGCTTCATGAAGATGCTGAAGGGGGATCTGCGCGAGAAGCGATATGAGTACCCCAATCGCTCTGGCAGGGATACCGGGCGAGGCCACCATCCCGACGGTGAGATCGACAGCCGGGAGCTGGTGGAGATCGGGGAGACACCCATTGCCGTCAACGATGTGGCCTACATAAATGGTAAGGAAACTGCACTGGAACTTGCAAGGGGATTTTTACTTACTTTGGGGTTTTCCTTTCCGCAGACAACATGGGCCTGCATCGCGTGGAGAATCCCAGCCACTCGGACACCTCCGTCTCGCTGCATCTCTACTGTCCGCCCTTTGACCAGTGCTCGGTGTTCCAGGACAGCCAGAAAAAAACCACTGCCAAGGTGACGTTCTGGAGCAAGTACGGCGTGAGGACGAAGCTGAACGAGCAGTAGATCACAGCCAGATCCCAAATACAATTATTGTTGCATATTGCTAAGAATCTTTATTACTAGATATTTAACGTGCTAGGGCCCAAGGAGATCCGGGATCGGAATCGGAAACGGGCGAGCGAGGGCCACGTGGGCACTGGACTAGCTGATAAGCCCTCCTCCGATAAGCCCGTCCGTCGTCCCGGATCGCAGTTTCGTTTTAAGTGTATCTTTAGCCTTAGTTTATCTCTACCAAAAATCTTCAATATATAAGTGAAATTATTGACAACTCCCCGAATGGTGTATTAATTTATCCGAGGAGCAAGCTTCCTGGGTGGTCTCTCATTTTCAGAACAAACTTCAGACATCCAAGTTGGCGTCCCGGATAACAGACCGTTTGGGCGGACCCCGGTCCAGGGTCTGCTTGATGGACTTGAGCAGACTGGGTAATAGGTCAATGTGCTTGTCCACACAGTTGCCCGTGCAACCCTCAAACATGTGCTGGGATCGGGCCATGTCCTTGTTGCTTGGATTGCTGGGCAGACTGGAGCGGGCATCACTGTTGCAATCCTGTGGGTAAGATATGTCTTTAGAGATGACTATCCTTAAGAAGAGAAGCTTAGATAAACCCCTAAGGGGCTCATATAAAGCTTACTTTACTTGACATTGTGATAAATTTCGTGATCCCAAAGAATTCTTCTAAGAACTCAATGAAACCATTAATTATTTATAATCTAAAGACAAATTCACTTTTAATAAAAGTGAAAAGGAAAACAGGAACAGTGTTACAATTAAAATATATCTTAGCTTAAATCGAACTACAATACAAAAGAAACAAGAAAGAATTTGAAATATCTTATATAATATAAAAAGAAATATATACAATATATAGAAACAGTTTTACATTTTTTTAGTATATAGCTGCGATAAAAATAATCAGTAGAAGTAGGAAAAAATCTAGATCTACTGATCATTTCTATGGCAGCTACATATAAGATATAGCCGTTAGATTTTCACAAAACTAAAATCGAAATAAAAAATATTACAAAATGGTCAAAGCAAAATATGTACATATGTTGAAAAACAGAAAAGTAATAGTTTTTGTACTAAAAATTTTCCGATCGTTTTCTATGCCGTCGAAGACTCTGCAACGTTTCATTGAGCTTAAAAGCTGATAGCTTAAAAAGCGAAGGACGGACATGGCTAGATCGACTCGGCTGTTGATGCTGATCAAGAATATATTTATGTGGATACTTTACAGGATCGGAAACGACACCTTCACTGGGTTGCAAACTTTTGACAGAAATTATAGTATCCAGCTAGGGTATACAAATTAAAGTTTCATCCGTAAGTTAGCTCTTAAGCTTAGAGACAAAGTACAGATGGCATAGATCATAAAGTAGATAGATAGATCTAAAGTATTAATACATATTGATCTATTTTCGCCAACAATTATACGACAAAATTTACTTTCGCCCATCAAAGGAAAATCGGGAAGCATATTTTAACAAAATCAGGTATGCAGAATTGAAGCTTAATGAAGTCTGCTTAAAATCTGATTTTCTTATCTCAGATTGTATCTTGCGTTTTTAAGTAGGGTTTAAAGAAGCACAAAAGCCTGATTCTTGACACACGTAAAGCTGTATCAAAACTATACGACACGTAAATTTGTTCAATTTACTTAATATTTTATTCTTAATATGGTAAAAAAATGTTGTTGAATGATTATTAGAGCCATTTTGAGCATTTGCAACCTTATAAAGTCTCTTAGGCATTGAATTCACTAAATTTTTAGGTAAATTTTGACCCAAAATTTCACTTTTAAGGGGGTCTTCTCATTGGGCAACTTTTTTTTCGATTTTTTACATTTATTCATAGCTTGGGATGGTCTGTATATGTCCCCAAAAAGGATGTTTAGAAATTCGAAATACTTTAGAAGATACAGCCTTTTTGGTGAAGCAAGGTCTTCGCAAAATGACCTTTTTTCAAACTTCAAACGCGTTTATCTCGAAACCACGTTTTTCGAACTGGCGGCCATGATATCTCCAGTTCAACTAAACCGATTTTCATGAAACAAAGTGGAATCGACGCAGAATTGTCACCATTTTCGGCTGACGGAACAGATTTAAAAAAAAAATGTTTTTCCTATTTTTTTTTACACTAAACTACAAAAAAAACGCCCGAAATCGAATTTTTTTTTTTGAATGGCCGCCATTCGCTTTTAAAAATTTAAAAAAAAAATCTGTTCCGTCAGCCGAAAATGACATCTATTCTGATTATAACCCCGTTCTTATTTTTCATTTCGGACGGTCTGGAAACCCTGAATCGTAGCCGCCAGGACGACACCTTTTTTTTCGACCACCAAGTTTGAAGTTTCATTACTCTTCGATCAACCCTCGTATCGAGGCAAAAACAACTTTTTTAGTTACTTTGAACATTTTTGAATACAATAAATAAAAAAAGTTTTCAATTATTCTTTGCGTTTTCAAGTAAGAATTTTTTTAAAAAGGGTCCAAAAAAACGGCTTTTGAATGAGAAGACCCCCTTAAGGCTTTTTCTTGTTATTGGCCAAAACTCGCTTGATTAAGTAACTTAAATGTTTTCAAATAAATTCAAGCCAAAGGAGCACACTGGTTTACCTAAAGCTCTTACATGGTAATCATTAAAGCGCGGGGTCTCTCTGACTTCGTGAATAGGGTATTATTAAAGACAATAGAGTCTATTAACTCTATTGTCTTTGGTATTATCTTGCATAAAAACCTGATCTCATTTCATATGTTTTTCCAAAAATGTTAGAAGACGATCCTGCAATACATTTTTGTATTCTCTGCTAATCTTGGAGTTGTGAATCATAGATCAAGCGTTCTAGACATTGCCAATCCGCTTTCGAAACTGCATTTTGAAAAAAAAATAGGTGTTACCTCACGCAAATCTGAATCGATTGAATGAAACATGTCGTATAGTTACAGTTTTAGGAAGGCCAAAAATCACTCTTCTGTACTTTTTTAACGCTACTACGAGATAACAAATGCTGATTATAATCTTAGCTATCATTAAGCTTAAATTCTGCAATTCTGATTTTGTTATTATATGATTCCCGATTTTACTACGGAAATGTCTCTATTAATTGATTGCAAACTAAAATTATAACGAAACCTATGCAAGACCTTATAAAAATTGTAGTTGTTTGTTTTGTGAAAGGGATTTCTTAAGAGTTCTTTTAAGAATGCTCAAAAGCAAGAACACATCCTACCCTGACACAGTTCTGCAGGCGGTTCTGAAATTGTCCGAGCTCGTGCTGAAGGTAATCCTGGGCATCCATGAGGGGACCGGCGCACTTCTCGATGCAGTTCTGCACACTCTCCAGCGTTCCACGCTCATTGTCACAGCACTTGGCAGCGCAGCGATGCATCGCGGACTTCGAATCCATATATATATCCGGGAGATAATTCTTAGCGGGAGAGTACTTGGACTCCAGAGACCCCCCAGACACTCACCTGCATCTGGCGCAAGTGCGTACGGTACATGTCCTCGATCATGTCGCTTATGGCATTCTCCAAGCGTTTCTTCTGCTGCTCCGCCATTGACCCAATTTTTAATATAAATAATTTGGAAATAAACAATTTAAATCTGGCTTTGACAGTTTATCATGTGAATTTTGTATTTAAAAATGTGATGGAAACATGACTCCAGGAAGTTGTATAGATAGATAAAAGTGTAAAATGAGCTCCAGAGCTAATAACACTATATATTTGCACGGTAAAACGAGTTTCAACAACTTAATAGCAGAGCTCGTAAAATGGGCTCAATCAGATCATTCGAATGCATTCCTTCCTCTTGTAGCTCTGCCGAAGCTCATAATGCAGACAATTCTCCCATTCGTAACTAAGTTTTGTATTTGATGCTTGACTTGATTGTATCGTGCTCGAGAGAGGTATGCAAAAGATCTTTCGGAAAAGCAAGCAGACTGCTCTCGTTTCGTTATAAAAAGGGCAAATCTGAGTCGTTCTCCCAAGCCCCCGGACAACCGGGAGTTTTGCAGACTTTCGATCGATACGGGTGATGCCCATCCTTGCGAGCTCTGCCTAATATATTATTATAAATGCAATTAGACTTGGGGAATGCCCTCGGGTCCCTTCGAGAGCACAGCCTTCATCGTCTTCATCATGCCGGGTATAAGGCCCACATGCTTGTCCACACACTGGACGGCACAGCGCTCGAATTGGTCTGTGTATTTGGCTATTTGGTCTTCATTGGGATTGGGCGGCATCTTCACCTTCACATCGTCGTTGCATTGCTAAGGGGAAAAAAATAATAAATTAAATAAGTTAGTTATAGGTAAACTTTTTATGTTTTTCAACATACCATGACGCAACGCTGCAGTCTTCCCTGAAATTCTCCCAGTTCGTGCTGCACATAATTTTGGGCTCGTGTCATGGGCGTGGAGCAGCGGTCGACGCACCTCTGGACGCTGTCCGCGGAGGACGTTCCATCCTGGCAGCACTTGGCGGCGCACAGATGCATTTCATTCTAGTTAGGATTAAAAATGATGAAACAAAGTCGGCTGGGGTTTCCATGAACCTACCTGCATTCTGCGCAGGTGCGTCTTGTCCATGTCTTCGATGGCTTCCGTCACGGCGGACTCGATTCGCTGACGCTGTGCCTGGATCATGTTCCTAATTGTTATTAACTTTACGCAAAAAAAACTGATTTCGTAATATCAAAATAAATGCCGGCAGCGTGTTTTTTGTAATTCTAGCGATGTGCGAGCCCAGCTGCGATTTATCGATTATCTTGATTAATTCTAAGAGAAATTTCGATATTCGTTAGCGGGATGTTTTATCGATGTTTAAATTAATAAGCAACAAATGATTGACTTGAAAGTCTTCAAGGGCAGTCGCCCTTCGATCCCTTAGAAAAACAGACATCATCGTCTTGATCAGTCCGGGTATAAGGCCCACATGTTTGTCCACGCATTTATCTTGGAACTTGGCTATTTGATCCTTGTTGAGATTGGCCGGCATTTCTACCGACACATCGTCTTGGCATTGATAAGGGAAAGGATTAATAAACAATCCAGAGTTAAAGTGAAACTTAATATTCGATTCTTCTGGGAATGCCCTGGCGCAACGCTTCAATCCTCTCAGGAACTCTTCCATGATCATGGGCGCAGAGGTGCGATCAACGCAACTCTAGACCCTGTTCACAGAGGTGGTTCCATCCTGACAGCACTTGGCGGCGCACAGATGCATCTCAATCTGGTTGGGATTGAAAGTGATTTCTAATTTTTAATTAAATATTTGAAACTGTATTTTGTACATTGTTATTTTCGAAATGTCCAAATAAATGCCGGTATTCTAGCGATGTGCCAGCCCAGCTGGGATCAATCGATAAATGTTCATCGATAACGAAGCTTCTTCTTCCTGAGTGTTTTCTAATTTGTTTTTCTTTTTTGTCGGAAATATTGAATTAAAGCCATGTCTCTGCTTCAAAAACTAAGCAAATCGGCGTTCCAGGTGGGCTCCTTCGTTGGCCGCCGGCGCATGCCGGTGACCTTGCGCTTGCTGAGCGGAGAAACGGAGAAAACACCAACGGCGGAGGCGGTTGCTCCAGTGGAGACTTCGGCAGAGAGCAGCGGCAGCAAGGGCGGATTCGCCCGTGCCTTCGACAAGTACACGGCTCCCGCCACGCCCGAGCAGCCACCGGAGGACAATCAAACCTTTGCCTCCCTGCTAAGGAACTCGAAGTTCGTGGATGTGAGTGGCGGCAGATAATTCCCCAATTGGTTTATGTAATAACTCTTGATTTCCGGGAGCAGCTGGGCAACGCCGAGGGCAAAGTGGTCAGCGGCAAGATATTCCATGTGGTGGGTGACGATCTCTACATAGACTTTGGTTGGAAGTTTCATTGTGTCTGCACTCGTCCAGCTCGCAATGGCAGGTGAGGGATTACTATTTACTCTTATAATGGAGTACCATTCATTTAAGTTTTTCTGCCGGCAGCGACTATGTCAAGGGAGCCCGCGTACGTCTGCGCGTCAAAGACTTAGAGCTGTCGACCCGTTTCCTAGGCTCATCCAAGGACATCACCATCTTGGAGGCAGACTGCCAGCTGCTAGGCCTCCTGTCCTCGCCCACCCGCCAGTCGACGGCCAGAACGGCGCCCAAGATCGAAGACATCCTTTAAATCATTTATTCTGTGCATTAAACCAAGGTTCGTTAATCGTTACGTCAGCTCCGCATCCTTTGTCGTAAACTGAAACACCTCGTAGTGGTGGTTAAGCTCCCGCACCGTGTGCAGCTGGAATCGTGTGGCGAGGGCCCCGTTCTCGGAGCTCCTCAGAAAGAACACTCTTTTCGCTCGGCTGTGCACCAAGGCCATGGAGCACATGAGGCAGGGTTCCTGGAGCAAGTACACGTCGTAGCCGGTGCACAGGTAGGGTCCGAACTTGACCAGGTTATCGGCTCCCTGAGCCTGCTGCTGATGCTGCGCTTCGTCGCTTCTCCTGGTCTCCGCCCCGAATTGCAGGTCTTTATACTCCTCGTCCTTGCTCAGGTAATCATAGTAGACTGCGGGAATGCCTCGAAGTGTGGTGTCCCCTGCTTTTGGATCCTTGGCGAAGGTAAGGTCTGTTTCAATGGCTCCTCCTTGCTGGGTGCGTGCCACATAATCTACCAGCAGCATGCTGCAGTGCTCGTGCGGACTGCGGAACTCTCCACCTCCAGCGATGGCCACGACGCTGGGTCGCCGCGGGTCCACACAGATACCCACTGGCCGATCGGAATTCACAACACGCGAGAGCCTCACCAGCAGCTGTGCCATCCGCTTGTGGATTCGACGTTGTTCGGAGCTGAAGTTGCTGCCGTTTCTCAGGGATTCCGAATAGTGGTTCGGGTGGAACTTACAGGGCCAATGCCTCAGCGTCTTCTCGTACTGAGCCCGCAGCCGGGGCATGCGTCCCGGCACGTCCACCACCCGAACTCCCTGGCACAGGGCTCGGAGCACGTGTTCCGAGAACGCAAAGCGCTGTAGGTACTGCTCCAGGGTCTCCGATGACTTGACATCGGAGCTGGGGCAGATGAGCACACTGCGATCGTGAACGCGCTTCAGATGCTGAAAGTGGGGCAGCTTTTGGGACAACTCCTGGATCACCGCCTGCAGCTGCTGCTTCGTCTCCAACTGGCAGCTATGCGCCTTAACCAGCTCTATGTCCCGATCGAACTCATCGGACAGAACAGCCCGGATCCCGGTGATGTCCTCGTCCTCAAAGTGGGAGAGGGATCGCCTCCGGGCACGCTTAACAGGAGGCGAAGCAGTTAAATCCATATTTGTTTAATTTCCTAGCCGTGCTGCCAACTCTTTTGAAAAGTTTTAATTTTGGTGTGCCCAGATGCCGCGATAGCGGAAATTTTTTAGCCTTTTTTGGGGCTTTTTTACATTTTTAGCGGAAAAGCCGGCGGGTATACTGTCATTTTTCTAAAAGCGGTACATTCCCCGTTCTGAAAAGAAATAAGAAATGTAAATTTGTCTAATTCGAACGGATCTATTAGAGTTAAAATATGTTTTAATTTGGGGGACATCAATTATTTATTATGATAGTAAAATAAATAATGAATAATATAGATACTTAATAGTCTCCTTCTCTGCTTTGCAAACTTCTGTATAAAATTATAATAGCCTGCAAGGGTATAACAACGAAACATAAAACAATCGATATGAGGACTTTTTACATCACTCCTCTCAGAGCACTTTGTCCAAAATTGAAGTTTATTTCCAAATTTTTAATAATATAACTAATGCAATATAAAGACAAAAGAAAAAAACAAACATAAAATGTGTCTCAAGGGTTTTTGCGGCTACTTTTCCCTCTACCTTGGCTGCGTTTTCATCGGAGTTACGGGCGTGATTGTGGCAGTGCTGGTTTTTTCCGTGGCCCTCTTCGAGCTCATAAAGGACCAAGAGCAAGGGTTCTACGTCAAGATAATTGCAATGGTATTTGCCCTGGTCTTTGGATTGGGCAGGGTATGCCTGCTCTTCGGCACGACGTGGGTAAGTGTGAGATCCTGATCATACGGTTGCCGAGTGTGTCTTGGGTCCCACTTTCGTTTTCCGTTTGACAGGACAGGTGCTGGGCCATCATGTTTGCCTTCATCATTGGTCTCGTGTCCTTCGCCCTGCTAATTGCTACGATGGTGTTTTTATGCATGTCGAGGAAAGAACCTGTGTACTACTTGATCGGCTCCATCCTGGCCATACGTAGGTTTAATTTTCATGTTCACCCCGATTTTATATGGCTATATCACCCTTAGTGGAGGTGTACAATCTGTGGCTCATCCTTTCCACCTGGTGGTGCTGTCGATCTTGCACGCAAGACTGCTAAGATCCATTGTTGTATTGTTATTTTTTAATAATTTAGCACAGTATAAAAGTTCTTCAGCCCGGACTCAAACCTTCGATCGATGTTCGTTGCGCGCTCGTTCGAGTGCGGTTCGTGTTGGAACGAACGGTTGCGTATCTGCCAGATACAAGATACGGCGGTGGAACGCCTTACGATCGCGACGGCAACTCCAAGTCAATCCACAGTCGCGCAACTGGCCATATGTCGTTCCCGGAGCGCTCGAGCTGCTCCCCCAGCGCGTGAGCGTGTGTGTGTGCGTATCGTCGTCGATTAAAAGAAAAGGCAACCAGAGCGAGAGAGGCAAAAAAATATATAAAAAATATAAATAAGAGAAGTGTACCTGTGTGAGCCGCCACGGCTGTGTTGTTGTTTTTGTTTCACTTGGCGCAATTAGAAGTAACGGTGCGAAGGTGATTTGCACGGGAGAAACTGGAAAATCAGCGAGGCGCGATCAGTAATTTCTGTGAATTTTCATTTTGGTTTTGTTTTCGTTTCGCAACAAGTGAGAAGACCCCTTCGAAGCCATCCATTTAATTCAATCAACGATCTGCGCGATCAACCTAAGGCCGTTGCCGCGTGTGAGGTGAGGCTTGGCTCGGGCGTTCTAAGCACAAACAAATGCTGAATACGAAAATAAACGAAAACATATCCAACGGATACAAGTTCGCGAGCCGGTTTAGTCATCATCCCAGAAGCCGGGGAGGCGAGCAGCACAGCTTTGAGATACACTCACGCTCCTTAACAGCTGTTGTTGGCTGCAATGCCACCGCACCTGGATCCCCATATTTGCCCTGCCTTGGAGCCTCGCGATAAGATATCGCTAAATACCAGCTAAAAAAAAAAACCAATAAGAAAATCAAAATAAAAACGACGGAAAAGAAGGTGGAACGACGGGAAAAATCGCACAGTGTTCTCGGTGCCAGTGTTTAAACTTAAATCGCGCGTTTATCTTATCGGCAGTCGGTCGGTCATTGATTGAGCTTTGCCTTTCCGCTCCCAGTCGGCGGTGAAGTCATTCCTTCAGATACAGTATCTACACGTTACGATATCTAATGCAGCAGCCATAAAGGCTCAAGCCAGTAGTCTCTATATTTAGACCGAGAGCCGAGAGCCAACCAAACCAAAAACCAAGACACTCGTAAATCAAGCCACTGGAGAGGACCAAGATGGACATAGAATCCGATTCGGACACCTCTGAGAGATGGGAGGACTTTTTTGGTAAGCGGGCGGGATCACTGAACTCCTTCTTCGTGCAGAAGACCACTGACATGACTCAAAAGGCACGGAGAGAAATCTATCTGTCCTCTCTTTCATAGAATTATGTTTTTATATCAAAGATATTTGAGCTGTAAGAGATGCCTTCAAGAAACTTAGTTATTTATATAAAAGGATTTTTGTTTTATTGTTTCTTCAAAAAAGGTATTTGCTTAACCTTGAATTTATTGTAATAATCAATAAAGATACAGATCCCAAATTATATTGATATTAATTTATGCAGACAATTTTACAAAAAGTCTAGCTAACAATAAAAGTTGACTATGATAAAAAGTCTTTAAATTCTATATTCGGTTAGAAGATATTTACCTCCAGTAGGGGTCTTTTGTGAAATTGACTCATATCTGAACGCAACCCAGCTTAAATGGTTTCCCTTGGCGGAATGTGACAAGTGACAATCGTGATTTTTGTGAAAAACCTTATCCCAAGTTAAGTTTCTTTCTGTGTCGCCAGATTCTACGCATTCCCAAAGAACTCCCGATATGGACATGCGTGCAAGAACAGACCATCGTTTTGCCTTTCTTTGGCTGGACTTGGAATGGACTTGGCTGGACGCGATTGCATTCGGTGGATCCGTTCCGATCCCATAACTGTACAATAAGGGGGGAGAGCGAGAAAAAATGAAATAAAATAAGAAATAAGGTAACAACCCACTGCTGAGTGGTGGCATTGCGTGAATTTTGCGGTGTAACGGGTTCGCTTTGTTTTTGCATTCCGCTTTGCCCACAAAGTCCGAATCTTTTGGCATTATTTAAGCGCTCGAAAAGTCGGCCGTAATGAAATTTAATGATAATACATAATTTCGGGCTTTTGACCCACATTACCATACAAGTGTGGCCAAGAAAGGGTTCGTCGGTGTCTCGGGATTTGAAATTTATGCTTTGGGGCGGCGGCAGCTCCTCCATGCGGTTTGCTGACCCACTTTAATTGTGACGATTCCGATTTGCCTCAGTCGCAGAGCCCTCCTCAGTCCTCACCCTCACCATTACCCTGGTATTGCATTTGTTTTCCTCCTCGCCGAAAGCGTTTATTCAATTAGTGCATTAGTCACAAAGTCTCATTTAGCTGAGCGTGTATATCGGGGTTTTTCGTTGACGTTCTTCATGATAATTGCATGTTCGCTAACAGAGCGCTGTTAGATAAGCTGGCTCTTAACTACCGGGCTCTGTTAGTTAACACTTGGTTAAAGTAGAGATAAAATTTGACAAATAGAAAGGGTAAATGCCTTGGCACTCTTTATTAGTTAGTTTCTGGTAAAATCTATTGATAAGGTTACCCTTGCCATCCCGGCTCTATTAGTTAACGACAGTTTAAATCGAGAGCTAGTTTTTCCCTGGCTACTTGTCTTTGTCAACTAACTCCAGGTTAGCGTAGGTTAAATCTTACAAATAAAAAAGAAAGTCAGTTTGATAAAATAAGACTCCGAATATTATAAATGCTGTTAGATAATGTTCGTAGCTAAAAGAGTGTTAGTTAACCTTAAGTTAAAGGGTGGGTAAGGTTTGACAAGCTTAAAAGTCTTAGCGGCTGTTGAATAATGTTCTGTAAGTTAACCCCTGGTTAATGCAGGTGTTGGATTTAACACTTAAGAAAGCTACAGTGAAAAGGGTTTAACTATGAAGACCCCGGTAGCCAAGGCTTTGCGCATTAAGTTATTTTTATCAGAATCCCTTTAATTTTTGTTTTTTTTATTAAGGTGTTTTTTTTTTGTTTAATAAGATCTAAATATGTAAAATTATGTATACATATACAAGTTATGCTAAAGTATATATATATAGTTATATTCATATAATTTTTTTCAAAATCACTTCAATGTATTATAAAATGAATAATATTCACCAGAAAATATATTTTTATAGAATTTCATTCAAGTTTTTACCCATGAGCTATAGCAGCACGCGTTATATGATTGATTACTTAAGGAAGTAGAGGCTCCAGTAGAACCCAGTTCAACCCGGCTCTTGGGGCCTTTGTGATATCAATTATAGAGCTACTTTATGAGTAGTCTCTTGGCTCTCTCTCAATGAATCATATTGTGCGATTGGACGGCGGTAACGAGGCAATAAAGGGCTTGTTCTCCCGATCTCCCCCAGCTTAGGGGGTAAATACAAAAGCCCCCCAGAGCAAGAGATAAAGACTCGGGTGCGAGTGGCTGACATTTGGAAACGACCACCGAACGTGACTCCATCTGGGGTCTGCTGCAGGTCCAGATTGCATCGGGACCTATAAATAGAACCGCCGAAAGATATCGCCGGCAGTTGACCGCATGGCCTATCAAATGTCACCAAGTCTTCAGTCCCCGGGTCTTTCTCTTCACATTTTGCCTCATGTTTGCCTCCTCAATTTTCCCCCGACAAACAAACAAAACGGAGGAAAGATATTTTTGGTTTGTTGGCTGTGGACACAAGTGTATAGTATGTTCGGGTCAAGTCGGTGGATTATTACCTCTCATAACTGGGGAGTGGAGTGGAGGGGGCACAACCACAGACACCACGGGAGTCGGAGTCTCCTCGGCTCATTCGATACTGTCGCCGATTGTGATCTGAAGAAACCTTTCTGGCCTTTCTGCGGTTGCGTTGCCCTTTTTCTCGTTTGTGACATTTATTCGACGACTGGCCTGCGTTTCATATTTTGTTTATTCAACAAATACTAATAGATATAGATATCGATGGTCGACGCACTAAGGAGTTGATAAGATTGCCCCGCAGCTATTTATTGACTCTCTGATAATGCCGACAAGGCCAAAAGATATGTACTAGTCATGGGCATAGGCGGTGTAGTCGCAATTGAAATTCCAAAAATGTTAAGAGGTCAGTTTCGCACTGCTCCACTTCCGCTGCCGCCGAAGGGCAGAAGGTCTTCTCTTAATTAAGACAATTTACGAGGTTCAGCGAATTAACCAAGAGTTCGGTTTCATAATCGGTCGGCGGGTTCATTGGCCAATTGGATGTTAATGCCATTACCTCATCAAGACTATGGGAGTCAACTAGATATTGGAGTTGTCGAATGAGAAGGCTTGAAAAGTAAATAAGAATCATTAGTTGGGTTCATGAAAACTCTTGAAAATATAAATACCTGTTGGAAATGTAACTTTAAAGTTAGCTAAAACTTCAGTAAAAGCCAGAGTCGAGTGGCAACCTGGCCATAAGTCTTACCCCTCTAATTGCCTAAGCCCCAGCCCCAACTCCAGCTACAGAGACTTAGCCAGACTGTTGTATTTTGGAGTTGGAGTTGAAGTTGAAGCCCAAGTCATATCCCAGAACCAGACCAGACCTGAAGTGATCTGTGTGTGGGCTGGCTGTCTGACGGCTGTCGACGTCCATGGTAGTTCTCTCAGCAGCAACAATATAGTGAGGCCCTCGACGGTTTTCTAATTGCATTTCTCTCAGTGCAAAGACTGCCATTGTGGGCGTTGCAGAAGGTCGTAAAACCCGGGTATTGTGCACGCATGTCCCGAAAGGTTTTCCTCAATGGAGTTTGAGAGTGTCTGTCTAGCCACATACATATACTCTTAACCCTTAATTGGGAGTTTAAAATTCGTATAACAAATGTTGGTCATAAACTAATACAATAAATGGTTAATAGATAACAAACCTTTTAGGGGATCCTATAAGTAGAAACCAAATAAAATTAAATAAGATAGTATAACTTCCTATAAGGATTAATTAGTGTGATGACATTAAATATTGTTTAGTTTCTTGAAGTTTACAAAATGTTAAATGAATATAAATAAATTAATAGAAATACAGTGTCTGAGGGTATGTATATTTTCCTATTTTTGATCAGGTCTTTAAATATTAATCTACTTCGGTAAGGTCTTTTAACTTTATTCTTGAATATAATTTATCGATTTACGAATTCTGTGGCCCCCCTAATAGTACTATAGCCTTTTTATTGGTACTCTAAACATCCTAGAAGTCGAAAAATCTTAAAAAAAAAATAATGCATAACGAAAGGGTATTCAGTTCTCAGGAGCAGTGCTTTAAAGAGCCTGGCACATTTTTCGTTCTTTTTATGAGCCGCTGTTGGGACTCCGGCCTTAATGAACGCTCTTGCGGCTTGGCATCGGCATCCATCCCGCTCACAATTCTATTTGGCAGCAGATTTACAACTTCCTTGCCAAAATGCCATTTGCTTTGGCAATTTACGCCCACCGCTGGCGGGATAAGCGGGCTAAGAGGAGGGCTATGCATGGGCACCTCTGACATGCACTTAAGCCGCTTAGAACCCACATGCGAGTATATGGGGTGTGAGTGTGTGTTTGGGTTACTCGCATTTCGGGTATCGATAGGCCCGGCATGATCGTCATGAGTTATAAGCTTTAATCGAGAAAAGAGAGTGACGGGTGAGCTTGTGAACAGTTACATATGTTCATATCAAGCTTCGTTTCTAGTGAAAGTCATCGCTCTTGTCACTGCACTCTCCCGCTTACTCTCTTTTTCCTACTCTCCGTTTCCCCCACCTTCTTTCCATTCCATTTCACTGAGCAGGCACGCATGCTCAGTCCCCCCTCTTACTGCAGCGAAATGCAGTGGAGAATCTTTCACGCTTGGAGACTTTGCCCTCTCTCGCCATCTCGCTTGCTCTTGGTGGCCTGCCGATTAAGCCATCTCGCTCTCGCTGACACACTTTCGCTTTCATCGAATGTACTCTTCGATTGCTGACATAATGCTTCTCGATTTGCATTTAATGCTAAACGATTATTAATCGGTTCATGCAGAGAAAAAAAAGTGTTTATGAAATGCGAAAATCTACTTCTTAAGGTTTTTTATTGGATTTTCAAAAGTTTAAGTAAATATTTTGTAATGTTGTATTTGTACTTATTATTTATTTATAAGAAAATAATTTTATTATTATTATTATTATTTTAAATTTTTTGTGAGACTTGACTTATTTTACGTTTTTTATGACATTATCAGACCCTAAGGCTCTGTGTGTAGTACTCCAAATGTGAATTGATAAGATTGCATTGAAGATTAACGCATTCATTCATACTTAAATTTAGATTTCCACATTTTTCGTTGAACATAGAAACACAATGGCTGTCAGTTGTTCGTTTATTTGATCGTTAAATCTACAAATGTCGGCTCGTTATTTCTCTCTTTTTTTCCCAGATGAGGCGAAGCTCCATTTCTTTGATTAATTATCCCCCATGCCAAACGAAATTGGGTCATTGCAAATGCCAATACCAAGTCAGCGGGAGTTGGAGTGAATGTGCTTTGGGGGGTATCAATACACTAACTTTCTTGACCGCATATTTTGGCCAACAGCGGGGGGTGGCCTAAAACCGGAGTCAAGGTCACTTGCGATCACATAAACACTTTCTACGCAGAAAACTTTAAATGTATTTTAATTTTTACTAATTGATTCACTGCTGGGTGACTCACCCCAAAAGCTTTTATTGCTAAAGTCATTAAATAGCAACAAAAAGTATATTTTCGTTCTTGCCTTAATAACCCATTCCAGGCACTTGATCAAGTTCGAACAAATAAAAGCCCAAAATAGCCAACTAAATAAGTGGATACTCACTTTATATTTAAGCCGAGTGCAAAATGAAGACGAAAAAGGCAATTCTTTTCTATCGATCATCGATCGGTATCGATCTTAATGCGATTCAATGAGCTTCCGCATTGCCTTAGATCTCGCTGGCTTTTATTGCAAAAATACATGTGTATAATCAATGGAAATTTGTATATAATTTCCATACAATAGAGAAGCAGTGGAATGTTTTCCACTGGAGAGTATTTCAAAGGTACATATCGGCACACTTAAACTTCTTTTTAATATACTCGTATCGTTATTTGAATTGAATTATTGCTGAAACCAATTAAAGTCAACAAGTCAAGCGGAGTCAACTATGACATTGATCCGTGGCATTGAAACTTCCGACTGTCTTACAGTTCTGAAACGCACTGTACCACAAGCACTTGGGGTGTAACGAAGTTTACGAGCCGACAACCTTCAAATGTCAGCGACTGTTTTACATTGAGCCTCTGCTTCGAGCCCAGAGTTTAGGTGTAAAATGCAAACGTACGGGTTAAACAATAAAAAAAGTAAATAAATAAAAAAACTGAAACAGAAATTAAAAAATCAAAGACCCCAAAAGTGGTGTGAGTGTCTGGGAAATTCCGTTCGAAAAATGCAGTCTCTCGTTACGTTGTCTCACATTTCACGCCGTCGTTGTCGTTTGCAAATCAAACAAAGCCACAGTCTGGACATTGTTTAAATATTCATGTGCTGGCAAATACTATTGTTTACCTTTGGCCAAACATACCTGGGCAAATACAGCTGTTTCGGCGACAACCCAGCTTTGAGCCAAACCAAAACAACTTGGGTTAGAACTGTGTGTTTGTTTTGCTCTCAAAAGCCGAACGAATGCAAAATTCTCTGAACCAAAAAATCACTAAAAAATATGTGTGCGGTTGAACAGGTTTGCTATTTTTTGCGTTTTTATTTTTTCTCTCCGCCTTGTTTGGCGCAAAAGTTCAACAAAATTGAGGCGAGGAAAAAATAAAAATAAAAATAAAATGAAAGAGAGCGAGGGGGAAAAACGTGAGCAGCCGTGAAAAGCAAACAATGAGAAGCGAGAACCTGAACTTTGCTCAAGCCAAATCGAAAAATCTGCTTACGTAAGATCTTTAAACGCGGCTTTGTGCCCAAGAAAACAGAACAAATTATATTGGTAACCGATCTTTGGGCAGTGAAGAATTACATTCCTCGTTAATTACAAGAAATATGACTGGTAATTAAGATTTCGGTGGCATTGAGAAGCCGATTATTTGAGCTTTGAGCTGGCCTCAAGGTAGCAATTTTCCTAAAAAACTATAGTTCTTGATAATTATAGATTTTAATAATTTTTCTGGGTCTATTATACGGTTCCTATTCTCTTTAAATTGTTTAATAAAATATAAGTTCGAGCTTTATACATTTTTTAAAACTCTCAATTAAGAAATAATTTATCGATCATTAAAAAAACAACACACGAAGACGGAGACTGATCACTTTCAGTTTTTATGATCACTTAAGTCTTTTAAAAAGTAATTTCCCAATCATAGTTTAATGTGTGATCTTATAGTTGTTATCTAAAATCAGGTAACATTTTTAAGCTTGTAAAAATAAAATTTCCCAATTACAGTTTAATGCGTGATCTTTTATCGATATTTTCTTAATTACTCCACCAAGGCGATGACTGATCACTTTCAGTTGCTATCGAAAATAGCAAAAACGAAATAGTAAAAACAAACATTTCCCAATCATCGTTTAATGTGTGATCTTTTATCGATTTTTGATTCATGATCACCAGCAGATGACGGTGATCGCAGGCATTTATAGCGCTGCTCTTTGGATCCCGAGTTTCCAGTTTCTCGGGGCACTTTTGCACCCAGACCACGCCCTTCTCACCCACGCCCACCTGCTAAATGCCAGTATGGGAGATATTTTTGCATAATTTTCGAATTAAAAACTAACAGAAAAGCGTGTTTGCATAATGGCATTTCCTAACGGCGATGACTCTATAACCGATCGGGCGCTGCAGAAAAAATGCAGAAAGAGTGCCGAATTTGCATAGAGAGGCGTCTGCCAGCCAGATTTATGCCGAAAAAGCGACGACGATATCGATGGATGGCCGATGGTGGAAACACGGTAAAACTGGCTATAACCTGCCAGCCATGGCCATATCACTCAACGGTCTGTTTGAGCAATCTGCGTGATCAACACACGACGCTAATGTACAGATCATGAGCACTGATTGCGCCTGCTGCATGAAAATCGGAAAACTCGTTGTCGTCTGCACTCTGCACGGTCTGCCGTCTGCCAACTGCAGTATATGCAGTCGGTATGTACATATATATGATCTCCAGTAACTTGTTCTCCGATATAATAGTCATGATCATCATGATCAGCATGATGATCGCCGCTCGCTCGCTCGTTCTCTCTCCTCTTATTAATTTCCTCCACAATCTGGGCGGCATATCATGTCAAAAATTACAAAGACTCGCTTGTTCCGAGAGAGAGAGAGAGGGGTCAGCTCCTCCGGCTCCGGCTAGGTCCAGTGCTCATGCAGCATCCAACGAGTGTGTGTAGCTCGGAATTTATGAGTTTGCTTTGCGTACCGACGCCGCTCTAATTAATTCGAACGATCGGAGCTTCGGGGCCCATGACCTGTGCACCCGTTTCCCCATACTCCCGGTATATTTGTCCGGGAAATTAACGCCGCGCCTCTTGAGGGCTCATTAAAAAATGGCAAGCAGCGTGACCGGCATTACGAATACCCTCTAATTTTTCATTAAGGCATTGTCTGTTATGGGAAGCACTTGGAGGAAAAATATATAAAGTTGTTAACTTTGTACTAAATAAAATTCAGGGGATGTAGTTATATTTAGTGACCTATATTGCTATATTTACTTTTTAGACCAGACTTAATATTTTTAAGGACATAGAAAGGACTCTTTTTAGTTCACATTTAAGTCAAGTTTCTATTCCATTTCAGTTTAGATTTATTTGTATAATTAAAGTGAAATCCGATTTAATTTGTTTCCGTGCACAACCTTAACCTTCACCTTCGATCTAAGCTGGGCCCTAAAAACACACATTTGTGTGTCGCTGACTTTGTGGGCTTTGTAATTTAAATGGATTTGTATTTAACAACATTATTCCGCGTGATGATGGGGCTGGCATTGGCCAACGTGGCGTATGATTTTAATGATGCCCGGCCAAGTCTAAGGTTACACCGCGCGCCCATTGTTGTAATTCGAGTCGGTTCTCAAGTTCGCTGGCTTCGGATGGATTTCCAACATTCATTCCGTTGCGATTATTGAACGATTACGCCGGGGGGCTGGCGGCCAATCCATTCGGCAACAAATTGTGCGGACATGCGGGAAAAATGTGGAAAAAAGTGAAAGACTTACTTGGTCGTGATAACACGTATTCCACAAACAAGGCGCGCATGCGTGGTGCAGCCTGCTGCTACGCCCCTCGATATTAATGCAACTGCAAGTTCAGATTTAGTTTCTTTTTTCGTTGTGTTTTTTGTAGTTTTTTCCTTCATCTTTGGCACGTCTCCGGACGCTCGGAGTCGAAGCAACACCCACTCGATATGACCGGCGGAGGTTTATCTCTTCGCGGCCCGCTGCACACTCTCATTTGGTGGCACTGCCAGTTTTTATGACCTCCCCAAGAAAATCGAACAAAAAACCAGAGAGAAAAAAGGAAAAGATCATGGTTACGCCTCTTGAGTCAGGTGCCCCGAACAAAAGCTCGGATTTCGGTTTAATGGCCCGGCTAAGGCTACGGCTAAGGCTTGTACACATTTTTCTACTTTTTTTTTTTAACGGCCAGCATATACATAAATCCCAGACGCGTTTGGCTTAACCCATTTGGACACTTTGTTGTCCACAAAAAGAGAGAGAGAGAGATCCCAATAGGTCTTGTAAGACCTTATCTATAGAATCACACTTTCCAAAGCTCATGTTAAGCGCTGGGAATTTGATTTACAAGACCCATTTGAATTCATTACTGCCAGGATTATTTATGGGGCCACATTAAGGTGATAAACATGAGACACCCAGCTGAGAGACGTCAAGTTAACCCTTTTGGTAACATTGTGAGCTAGATTTGCTTAATTTTGATTGTAAATTTCAATTAAAATAAATTGTTTAATATTTACGAGGAATTTCTGTGAAATTTACGGCATAATTACTGAATAATAAAGAGATTACATAGTAAATAAATGCTCTACAATCATCACTTAATTATTAAAAGATGAGACATATGTTAAAAATCAAGGAAATTAAAAATAGTATCAAAATTACTACCTCTTAAATGATCTATAAATTGATGATTTTTTACATTTTTTCTTCAAAAGATTGTGTAAATTGTTTAATATTTAAGGAACCTTTTCTGTAAGGAAACAATTTTATGTTATTTATAAATTAATATCTTAAATGATGTATACACTTCTTTATATAGTTCCATAATATTCCATAATCTTTACTTAATTATAAAAATAAGAAAAATACCCTGGAAAACAATAAATTGTTCGCTTACCTTACCTTACCTTTCCTTGAAATTCCAATAAAAATGATTATAATTCTCTAAATTCTTTGCCACGCTGCAATTAATTGAACATTTTAATGGCATTTCTGCTACCAATGGCAGAAATCAGCTCAAGCGCCATGATGAGCGCTCGTTAAACGCTCACCAAAACGCGCACGTAATGCTCATAAATTCATTTGCATTGGCCGAACATGGGAAAGAAACTTGAAGTGGAGGGAGAAGACATATCTCGCCAGTCTGTCGGCACCTTTTGGCCGGATCATGTTGACACAAATCAAATTGGAACAAGCCAACACGAAACAAATCAAATTAAATCAAATCGATCGCCATTAGCAGGCAGAGCACACGGAGAGCATAAAAAACATATATGGCCGAGGGGCTCTCGACCATTTCTTATCGCAGATCGGCGTGGAGTGGGTGAACCCGGGGGTTAACCTCATAATTAGCACCTCTAATTGCCGGCTGCACCTTCGCCCTAATTTTGGTGGAGTAAATAAAGGGATTTGTGTTTATTTTTAAACCCTTTCCACTTGCGTAATCGCGGCTCGGTGGCGTATGCGTAATGTGCTTGTCTCTGTATTTTCTTTTCCTTTTCTTTGTGGATTTATTTTGGTTATTCCGAGTGCATGCTTTCCTTTTATTTGTCAATGTCGTGCAGTTGTCATTACGCCATTATTGTTATTGTTTCGCTTTGCGCTCTCCTCCCGTTTTTTATGGCCATAAAAGAGCAAATTGTTTTCGCCTCTTATGTAAACCAATTAGCTGCCCTGGCATTTGCATCGGGATGCATAATTTATGAGAGTGCAGAAGACAAGCAATTATTATCCAGCCAAATCCAGAGCCAAGTCAAGAGTCAAAAGTGTGGCAAAAGACATAAAGAAATGCCAGCTCGCACACGAAACCCAAGGCGCAAATGAAGCAATTAAATTCAACAGATGCAGACTCCTAAAAAATTATAATTTCATATATGTTGAATGCCATGGAATTCAGCGTTTGAGATATTATGTTAATTCCCCCCGGAGCACGGAGCATAAAAATTTAATTTTGTGTAACTTTAATAGGCCGTAAAGCGTTTAAGTTTTGAATTTTAATTGCTTTGCTCCGCGATGATATAAGCTCTGGGGATAAATCATGCTGGTTCTGTGGATTGGATTTGTTTGGCTTTCACACACCGATCCCAGCTGCAGTTCTGGCCGATTTCCTAAGGCTTAACACCGGCATTATCTGTGTCTAATGCGGGGCTTTCTTTTATTACCTTGTCTCTTCTTTTTTGTCTCTTATTTTGCTGCAGTGAGAGAAATATTGATGCTTAAGATAAGGTTATATTAAGAGTCTGAAGATAAGTTCTTCTTTATACAGTTTAATACGCCTTTTCCACGGATCTATTCAGAAAATTAATATGTGTCACTAAGTTTAATCTTAGCTTCATTGAAAATTCTATATTATCGATACAGTATTGCAAGTTGAAGCAGGTGTGATTCAAAATTCTGTTTAGATATTTGATTTAAAAACTACATCAATTTTAATCAAATTATTCGTTCTCTCATATCAAAAACTATTATAGCAAACTTTCTTATTCTACAAGTGCTGGCTTTCTGTTTTCAATAAAATTTCTCTCCGTGTATCTTCTCGTTTTGGCAAATTCATCTGCAGTTGAGTGGAGCCAAGTATCTGTAAGCTTATTTTATGGCGGCAGCCGCTTAATTGCTTTTTCTCACCCGTCTAACTCTATTTCATATTCTCCTTTCTTTGCAGGTAAGCATCTCGCGCACAAATCACCGACGAGCACCACTGACCCACTTGCCTGGCGACAACAAGTGGCGCCGCCGCGAGCTCCTCAGCCTTCCCGCAGGGCGGCAGCATCCGACCAACCGTCCAACCTAATCCGAATCGAAACGATCGGATCTGCATGTGGGATATCTTTATTGATATGTGTCACCATTATCGGGGCGCGCTTTCCACTCCATGAGTTATGGCCCTGCCCGCAGAGAGATCGGATTGGATTGGTTTGGGTTAATTAAATGCGCTTTTCCCTACATCTCATCTGGTGGTTAGATGATGCTGGTCCGCTTAGTGATAAGATCTCCATGTGACTGCTCCATATTTCGGCTGCAAATTGAAATTGGCGTGTGTGCGGAGGTGCCGGCAACCTGTTCTCTAATTGGGTTAAAATGCAGTTGGCCCAAGGCGGAAATCAGAAATCAGCCCCGGTGCGGTGCAACGGGCGTTGGCCATTTAGCAATTGATGTTGCAAATGGCGAGTGGCATGATTTATCTGCCTGCCTGCCTGCCTGCCTACTGACTGACCTGATTTTCGGCACTGCAATTAGAAATGTGACAAAGCTAGAGTGAATTAAAGTTTAAGAGGTTGTGAGATTCAAAAGATACGTGTTTTGGAGGCATCTCTCTGTGTACCTTCGCATCAAGGTGGTCACCGTGTTGCTCCCCATCACTCGGCTGCCTCAAATGAACCTGTCAAACGCCAGCGAACATTCACTTTCTCTTCGGCACAGCTGGCGCTTGGCATGGGTCTCATTTTGTATCTGTAAGCTACATTTGCAGCATCCTGCATGGCCGCACTAAATTGCAATTTGTTTATCTGCCCAGCACGGGCAGCACCCACACAGAGCCGGCGATTGGCGATTTGTCTGCGAATCAGTAGGCAATAAGTCAAACGCCGCCGCCGAAAGTTCAACAAATTATGGCGAGCTAAAGGTTTTCAGTAAACGCCATCCATTTGTTGCTATTTTTGCGCTTCCGTTGCATGTTGCACATTGCACATTGCAGGAGTAGGAGTCGGGAGACGGAGTCAGTCAGTTAGTCAGCCGGCTGTCTATCATTTGCCAGGCACTCATGCCTTTCATTTTAGCCGCAGACAATTGCCATGCCTCCCCTCAGACAGCGATCACCCACAGTACTATATCCAATCCTGATCCCCGGATCCCCTGCTCCCTATCCCAATCCCTCCTGGTTTGCCTGGCCCTCAAAGACGCCGCTCTTTCATTTACTCCGCTCGCAATGCAATTTCTATTTTTGTTTCGCTTCGTTTTCATTCATAACTTCGTGTTGGTCCGAATTGGGATCGGAAAAGCCACTGGGTGCATACAAAGTAAGGCTAAACTCGGCTAAAGTCGCTGTCAAGTAATCAGAAAAATAAATTTATATATATGTATATATTATTAACCCATCGAGAGCGTTTTTTGTAATTATTATATTTATAATATATTTATACTTTTCAAAATTCTACGAATTTTTCTACAATTTATTATAAGTAATCATACGCTTTTTCGCTCTGTGCAGGCAGCACCACCCTCAAAGCCTTTTTCTTATGCAATTGCCGATGCTTTGATTTGCTTGCTGCTTGTGCTTTGTGCTTTCTGCTTTGTGCACTGTGTTTTCTGCATCTACATCTGCTGCTGCTGCGTTTTCCGGCAATGAGGAAGTTGTCTTTTGTGGGTGACTGTGGCAAATGGCCAGCGTCTGATTATTATTACAGCGGGGTTAAGTTTCGTCGCGGAGCTTGAAGGCGATCGCCCGCTGCGATAGCCCAAATGTCTGGCATGCCGACGAAAGCGACTGAAATCATAATTTCAAATATTATTGGGGCCATAACGAAGGCTAAAAGCCATAAAAATAAAAAAAATTTTGCAGATAAAATATATTTTAAGGAAGTAATATTTATTTTAACTGGAAGAAATACAACTGATCGCTGTTTCATGAATTTTAACTTAAGGGGGGACATCTGAGTAACTGGCAAAAAAAAAAGCCCATTTTCTAGAATTTTTTTTGGCCAAATGAAAAAGCCAATCGAAAAATTTTAAAGTAGGTTTGATAATGTTAGATGTGAACTACAAAATAAATTTTTTTGTTAATAAATCGAAAACAAAATGGCGGCTGTGCAGCATGTCTTCGTAGGCACTATTTTTTTGAAAGGGGTCCATGGCCGAAAACCTAACGTCCTTAGTTTTTGATCTAGAACAAAAAATCAAATTTTGTTAGTTTCTATATCTCAACCGCTATCGACGTACGTAGGATTTTTTCGATATTTTGATTTTTAGCAAAATGGTGAGTGATTAAAAAAAATTTTCAATTTTCATGAAAAAAAACGTCACAAAATTGTTGATAAAAAAAAAGTAAGCAAAAATAAAAAAATCCTACGTACGTCGATAGCCATAGGTATTTTGGATATACTGTCAAAATTTCAGATCGATCAGTTAAGATTTGTTCGAGTTATGTTTTCGGCCAACTCAAAAAAAGTGGTTTTGAGAAAAACGCGTTTAAAGTTTTAAAATCGTATATGATT